>WOVY01015988.1:150000-330279 GCA_013436015.1 Rhipicephalus annulatus | reverse complement strand
TTATAGATGGGTATACCGACCCGACAGGCAAATGATCATGGATATGTGTGAAAGGCTTGATTGATCATTTGCAACAGTACCGAGAAGTGTGAAGGGCCACTAACATGGGAGGTAGGAAGGCTTCAGTCGACGATAGATTATGCACTGATGTCACATAGGATGTATGATAAGCTCAGGGAATGCACATAGATGAAGGGGCTCCAGAAGTCTGGGTAGCGATCACAAACGTATCAAGCTAAGTTTTGGAAGAGCAGTGAAAGTGGGAAGGAGACAAGATGAGCAACTACAGGAAAATTTTTATCCAGAAGGGCAAATTGAAATAGCCACTAAACAAATTGAGAAAGTAATCACGGAAGATAATAAGACAGTGTGGACATACACGAATCTAATTAGACTCTTTGAGCTAGAGCTTGCTAAGATGCGTGACACAGCCACCCCGGAAAAGAAGACACAAACCCAAAAGTTGGTGGGTTGAGGAAGTTAAGAGAGCCATAGCAAAACGTCAGGAAGCCTCTAGGGAACACAGACATGCTAAGCAGCGGGGTGAACCGACAGAAAATGTTGAAAGAAAATGGGCAACCTTTCTAAGCTGTAGAAGGGATGCATCCCTTCTGATCAATGAAAAGATTAGAAGGAAGGGAGCTCAGTGGCTGGCAGAAGTACATAAAAAAAGATAGAAAGGCAGCTGCGAAATTTTGGAACCATCTAAACTCCCTAAGAAATGAGACGAGCCTAGAGCAGAGTTTATAACTAAGCCCAAGGTGATAGGCTAGAAGGAGACGAAGCTATTGAATATATAAGAACAAGGGTGACAGAAAAATTTCAAAAATGAAGTACTTTATGCACCACAATAGACAAGGATGAATCAAGAGGTGCAATGGCTCCATTTTCACAACAAGAGTGGGAAAGGGCTGAGAAACAGGGTTCCTAGTAGTACATCAACAGGCCCAGATGGCATTCCAATTAGGCTGATAAATACATTAGGTCCGAAGTCTAAGCAGGCTTTGAGAGAGGCAGTGAGCACAATAATAATCGATGGTGAAGTTGCCGATGGATTGGAAACTTAGCAGGATGAGCATGATCTATAAAGGAAGGGGGACAAAGCTGACATAAACAACTATCGTCCTATAACAGTGACATCAGTGGTCTAACAGGCTGGCGATGCAGATTATAAAGGAAAGACTGCAGGCGTGGATAGAGGATGAGGGGGTGCTGGGGGAACTGCAGAATGGGTTTCGAAAACACAGGAGGTTGGAAGACAATCTGTTCTCACTGACGCAGTGCATCGAAATAGCAGAAAAGGAACACAGGCCCCTGTGGCTAGCATTTTTGGATATCAAGGGAGCGTACGATAGCGTGGTTCAAGAGGAATTGTGGGGAATACTGGACACACTAGGCGTGGAACATGTAGTCACTAATCTTTTAAAGAGTATCTATAAAGGTAACAAGGTAGTTATAAAGTGGGAAAAACAGGTATCCAAGCCTGCAGAGGTAAAACGGGGGCTTAGGCAGGGGTGTCCCCTGTCACCCTTATTATTCATGATGTACCTACAAGGATTAGAGGCAAAATTAGAGGGATGTGGACTGGGCTTCAACCTCTCTTTAGTCAAACAAGGAAAACTTATTGATCAGGCACTACCAGCATTAATGTACGCAGATGATATAGTGCTAATGGCCAACAACAAGGAAGATTTGCAGAGATTGATGGACATCTGCGGTAATGAGGGAGATAGGTTAGATTTTAGATTCAGTAAGGAAAAATCAGCAGTCATGATTTTCAATGACAACGAAGGTAGTGAGCTTAGAATACAGGAGGTCACGCTAGAGATAACAGATAAATACAAATATCTGGGCGTATGGATAAGCAATGGGACCGAGTATCTGAGGGAACATGAAATATACGTGAAGACTAAAGGTAACAGGAATGCAGCAGTCATGAAAAAATAGGGCACTGTGGAATTACAATAGGTATGATGTTGTGAGAGGAATATGGAAAGGGGTCATGGTTCCTGGGCTGACTTTCGGCAATGCGGTCTTGTGCATGAGATCAGAAGTTCAAGCAAGATTAGAAATTAAGCAACGTGGAATAGGTAGGCTTGCTTTAGGAGCTCACGGGAATACACCAAATCAGGGAGTACAAGGTGATAAGGGATGGACATCATTTGAGGTCAGGGAAGCTAGCAGCAAGATAAAATTTGAGAAGCGATTGAGAAAAATGGGGGAAGAGCGTTGGGCTAGGAAGGTTTTCAGCTACTTGTACATGAAGAATGTCGATACAAAATGGAGGAAGCGAACCAGGAAGTTGACTGGTAAATACTTACAAAACAGGAGGTGGTCAAACCAAAAAGAACTATCGGTTAAGAAGAAAGTGAAGGAAACGGAGACTGACATGTGGAGAATGGGCATGATTAAGAAGTCTGCACTAGAGATCTATCGAACTTTTAAGCAGGAAATTGCCAAGGAAAGGATCTATGATAATACTCGGGGTAGTTCTCTACTGTTTGAGGCCAGGACGGGAGTACTGCGAACCAAGACATATCGGGCCAAATACGAAGGGGTAGACACAGTATGCAGTGCTTGTGGAGAGGAAGAATAAACTGCCGAACACTTGATAATGTTCTGTAAAGGGCTTCACCCTATTGTTCAGGATGATGGCGCAGAGTTTTTCAAAGCACTGGGGTTAAGGGACGGGGAAGGCAAAATAGGCTTTAAGCGGGTAGACTTAACTAGAAGGAGGTTATCTGATTGGTGGCTAAAGTCAAGGCACGAGTGAAAATTAAACCCTTCACTGCGAAGTACGAATCCTCAGCTTCATTATTTAAAGGGAAAAAAAGATAAATGTAGTGGTTAGTTCACTAGGTATTACGGCTAGGTGGCGTTAGCCGCCGCCCGATCTAAAGGGTACAGCCACATCCATCCATCCATTTAAGAGTAACTGTATATGCTACCTTTAGGTACCTAAAGGTAGCATATACAGTAACTCTAAGACTACGAGATGCGGGCACTGAACGACCGCTCCTAATAGGAAGCTCGCAAATTCGCGTTTTCATGTTAGTTAATTTGCAATCGTGCTTCTCGTCTACTTTCACGGGTGCAGAGGGGGGTGGGATGTAAAGTAACACGAACATAGTGGCGCGCTGTTTTCACAGGGCTCTGTCAGGCCGTGCTACCGCTTCGATATATCCGTTCAAGTTTTATGGCAATCGCGTTTCATTTTATCTTTAAAGCTATTGCAACCTGATGACTTGCGTGCCTCAGTATGTGATAGTGCTGTGTACCACTCTGCATATCTGACGGAAAAAGATGAGATTGTCTTTTTTTTCATTTCTCATTAGTGACAAAACAAACAACTTGCCGGTGCCTTTATGGATTACCCTGAGACGACTGAAAGGCAAGAAGTATCCTCATTTTCTTTCGATTCGATGCACTGAAGGTTTCCTATTTTTCTCCGGGATATCTCTGCGCCCAACATGATTTTATTACTGCCTCGACGATTGGAGACAAAGCTAGCTTTCTGCCCCTACGCTGGTTATGACTTGCCCTCATGATCGATCCATTTCAACCAAGCGAAGCCGTCAAGTTATGTGATTCCGATACGTCACAAATATTTATGAAATGTGACGTCATATGATGACGTTCTCACGTAATGATGATTTGCTGCATTACTTGTGTTCACGCCGCCGACGCGAGAAGACGCCAGACGCCACCAGCGACCAATTCTCGCTTTTGATGAGGCATTTAAAGCTATCGCCTTAATGCACTGTATGGCTGTAGCTCCGTGAAATTGCAGCTTCCGCTGCTGTTTGGGGGAACGAGCTAGCAGTATTCAGGCAGAACACTTGGTCTCGTGATAAATCTCCATACTACACCGTAATATGCAGCTGCCATTTACAACCCGACTATTTTATAGATTATAAGTAGAAGTCGCTGAAGACTACCCCTTATGTTTGGTAACATCGCAATTGGTATCACTAAAGGGGAGCGTGCCGCATCCGAACACTCAACAAATGAGGCTATCAGTACCAACGCTGCTTCGCTATCACTTCCGTGCGCAACGCTAACATTAAGCCCCGAAGGTGAATGGGAGCCCATACCACAGAGGCATTCGGCCTCGTCTCTGCTCGCTACCAAATTGAGAGCCCAGAAAAAAAAAACAAAAAAAAACAGACATGAGCAGTCGAATATTGAGACTACAACAATCCGTACACGAATACTCAGACAAGCTAAAACAACTGACCACATGTCCGCATTTTTCATGCCTGCGACCTTGTCTCAAGTTGAGAGTCCGCATTAGACTTCAGACTTTAACAGCGCCTGTTAATAACATAGGCCGTGATTGCAGAAATCACGCCACATACTTCACGAAGATTTTATTAAGCTCTCTAATGGTGAAATCACCTGCCACAGTTCATTTTCTGACACTTGCTTTTTCTCGATGGAAAAAATGTAGTGCTTTGCGAAGGAAACGGATGATGACCTATATTCCTGGAAGCAGTCTAGTGGCATTTTATGCTATTTTGTTCATGAACTCCAGGCTACACCACTACAAAGTAGCAAGCATCAGGAAACATTAGGCACCCAAGCTTTCAATATTAGCTCCTGGCAAAGGCGTCTCTGAAAAATCAATTTTCAGATAGTCAAAACAGCAAATCTCAGTCAAGCGAACGCCATGGTGACAAAACGATCTCCTGCGGATTACTGGCATCAGCTACTATCTGGTATCGGCCTAGCAGACGACGCGCGAGCGCCTCGATTAAGTAGTCACGAACTACGCATGCCTTTGAAATGAATTGGGTGCCGAGAACAAGTGCTTCACGATTATCGCTTCCAAATTTCTATTGCACCTTGAACAATGTGAATACATCCGAAAACCGAGCCGCATAGCAGCTTCGAATGCAGCCGCGGCCTTCGTTTGCGCGAAAGACGACGTGGTGGCATGTCTACTCCAGTGGCGGCGCTTGGCGGCGAAACACCGCACTAGCACTTACGGCAGCTTCTCATTAAAATCCGCTCTTTCGCACGGGCACTGAAAAAAAAAATAGAGAAGGCGCTGGACGAGAGCACGCCTAATTCGCCCCCAGGCGCCTTTGGAGGCATACCCTCGCTCTGATTGATTGATATGTGAGATTACGTCCCAAAACCACCATATGATTATGAGAGATGCTGTAGTGGAGGGCTCCGGAAATTTCGACCACCTGGGGTTCTTGAACGTGCGCCCAAATGTACCCTCACTCTCTCACGTCTCAGAGACGCCATAAGTTGTTTGGAACTATAGTGACCTAGATATCTAGAGCACTGTATTGGAACTGCCAAGGCGCGCCTCGCTAGCATGGCATGCAGTGGCGCTGGGTGTTTAAAATGCGAAAAAGCGCCTGTTGGCGCTGCCGCCGCTTATAAAATGTAATCTGTGTACCACTGCGCTGTCGTCTGATGCGACGAAAACCAGCGCAAGAGGAAGAGATTGCTGAGCACTACCGGTGAGGTTATCGCGGGAATCGTGCCGGTGCGGTGTTTTGTGATGGAAAAGATTTTCGTCCACAACGACAAACGCCGAGCTCAGCCACCATATAAGATATAATCGCAATCAGCGGAAAAACTCCGAGCCCAGTGAAGTGCACGAGTAAGTATACTTGTCGCTTTTATTCCAGCGCGACCTCAGCTGTTCCACTTCACAGCAGCGCTTTGTGTGCAGTATGCCTTTAGTACGGGGCACAAAACTATATAATGTCGTATTCTTTCGCAGGCCGCATGTCAATAATAAGATATATGCATTAAGACTCACGCGTGGATGCACGCCCCGCGCATGTTTAGTACAACTGTAACAGCCTACTATTCCAATGAAAAGAGATGGGAGTGGCGCGGAAAGCATGGCTTTCGACTCGGCCGAACTGCGTCATGCCTTGAATGTCACAAGGCGAATCTACATGTGCTTTCGGCCGACGTCACCATAGAATTTTAAAATCTTGTTCTGGCTGGCACTTTTGCAGCGCGTGTGTGTTCCGAGTGCCCGGCAGGACTGGCAATTGATACGCATGCGGTACATGAGCGTAAGTTGGAACCAGATTCTAGCGCCACGTTGACGCCGGCTTACAGCACAAGTCCTGTCTTGTCACAGCCAAGGCACGCCGCAGTTAACGCTGTTCGCGTTTCTTTCAGTCGGATAATACGTACCTGATGAAGTTGCTTCCGTAGTCTGCACTGGACGCTCTGCAGACATTCCGGACTGTTGAGAAAGGTCTCCTCGACGTTTAACACGAAATCAGCGTAAAATTCCAGCACAGGAACAGCGCGAAACATGATTACAGCCACGCTCGGTTTGTAAAATGTCGCGTTTGATTTGCATGTGGGTGGATGGAAAAGCTTTATTTCGTCAGAAAGCAACTGCGGACGATTCCGTGTTAGAAAGCCACAAACCCATGGTTGGCGGCCACCTGTGTGGCCCACTCCACGACTTTTAACTGGACGACTAGGTCTGAGCTGGTCAACACGGCCTCCCAGTGCTCAAGAGAGAGATAACGCATATATCCGCTGGCGGCGGCACTATGCTACATTCCCAAAGTATGTGATCATATTGTTACGAGTGACTGTGTTTATTTACAGATGAGGTGAAATGGCGTTGTGAAAGAGCAGCGTACTTCTGAAACAGGCCTAGAACGCTTCCACCCAACCACACAGTCCAGGCGCCGCTCCACTACTCTTCTTCTTCTTCCGCGCCCCGTAGGCTCGCGCATCTTCGTTTCAATATGTTGTCGCAGCCTGGCACCATTTGCATTGTGGCTTCGTCTCCTCCGGGTATATTTTTGGAAAAGATCGCGCCTGCAATTTTTTCCAGACGCATTCCTGTGCCTTAGTCAAGCGCGTGTGCAGGGGTGGATAAAACCTCCCCTCTAGTTTATAATGATTCGTAATGTCGTGAAAGGACACCAGCCCATCTCTCGCGGAGCTCGCCGGGACGGGCGGCTCACCTACCCGGCTGACAAAACCTCAAGCGTTCAAGTGAGCCACCTCGTTCTCAGGGTTCCCAGAGTGTGCTGGTACGACAATTTCTATTTCTCGAATTTCTCGTCCCATCGCCCCGTGCAGAAATCGTGCGGCAGTCGCCGATGTTCTGCCCCTCGCCAGATTTCGGATGGCAGTCTTTGAATCACTGAGAATCAAGTCCGACTGCAAATTAGTTAAAGCTAGCACTATTGTCGCCTCCTCTGCAGTTTCTGAGGAGTGGGTTTTGACCGAGCCAGAGGCGACCAGGTGTCCGCGCTTGTCCACCATCACAATCACAAAAGGGTCTTTGTCCTTATGTTCCACAACATATGTATAGACTGCCGCTTTGTGCTCGCCGTACTCAACGTGTAAAGCTCTGGCTCTTGTCTTCCTGCGCTGCGTATGGTGAATCGGATGCATATTTTTTGGCAAAGGTTTTATGTACAGGGCCTTGTGTAACTCGCTGCACGTTAGTGTCCCCAGTGGCAGCCTCAGCTCTAATGGCAATCCTTTCCAATATAATCCTGCCCACTTTGGTTGTCGAAAGCCAAGCGTGCTGCATCACCAAATCCGCCTCCCATAATTCGTCCAGGGTGTTGTGCACCCCTAGTTTTACCTGCCTAGCTGTAGGAGCGTTGTTAGGCAACCCAAGCGCTGCCTTGTAAGCTTGTCGGATCATAGCCTCGACCTTGCCTTTTTCTGCAGCATCCAACTTCATTAAAGAGCGTCTGCTTGCGTGGCAGTTGAGTGTGTTGCTTCGCCATGCGTGCAACAGATGGCGCCATGCGCTTTTCAACATCGCAGCATGAACTAAGCTCGCTGTGTTTTGGTGTATAGAGTGCCAGTTTGTCTAAAAGAATTAAAAAGTCATCAGAAGATATAAAATCTCTTAAAACATACTCCCCCCCCCCTGAAATGTTATCCAAATTCGTATCTACATCAGCTAAAAAAATATCACAGAGAACTGGAGCGACACAGGAACCTATATTGTTGTAGATAGGGCTTGTTGTTAAATGTTATAAAAGGGACAGTACGATAAAATTCTAAAATCGCTAAAGAGATCTCAACAAGTACGCCCGCATTGTTCATGAAAGAAACATCACCATTGTCGTCTATGCACTTTCGGACCGAGCTCAAAAGCTTATCGTGAGGAACAGAATAACACAAGTCTTAACATCTACTGAAAAAGCAAAGGAAATCTGCTGGTTAGTCCGTATGAATTCAGCGACGTCCCTAGCGCTTTTTGTGCGGAAAGGGTCACAGACATAAAGCGTCTATAGTTTGCCTAAAAGGAATTTACTAACGTTGCCCTGCCATGATACATTTTCATTACCAGTAGTTCTGAAAGATATGTCTACTTGGTGGGTTTTGGCAAAAAACAAAACAAAACAAACACGTTGAAGTTAATGTTTTTGCTGCTTGCTAGGGTCCAAGCTATATCGTAGATAGTCCTACTTCTCTACAGAACGCGGAAGTTCCTGATGATAGCTGTAGCAGAAGACTGAACAGTGTGGTGTCTTTTTTCAAGAATCAGAGTTTGATGTCAGTACAAGCTGACAAGGAGGACGGCTTTGTTAGTGTACAGAGGGTGGTTTGAGCGCTAAACGTATTAACTTGGACGTCTTTTTTTAAAGCGAAAACCCACCAAAAGAACATACCACAAAAATAGTTTAAAGAGGCATTTCTTCACTTTGCCTAGAATCTTCGTTGACTAAGTCGTGCATACACCACATGCGAACTAATTATTATGAACGAATCAGCCGATTGATGGCGGTGGGCTTCCCTTCGCCGGTCACAAACACAGTCACCGAGTCACTATACTGCAGAAGATGAAACGTGGAACGCAAAGCGATGGAGCTGCTTGGCATCTATCGGGTTCCAAGCTTCAATAGACCGATCCCACCAGCCGATCAGCGCATGCGCCGGTTTTCCGGAGTTGCCCCGCCGCCATCTTAGTTGTAGTCAATCGGTCAACCAGACTACAGCGACTACGCAGTGGCCGCCGCTTTTTCAGTACTGCGCCGGAGCTTCACGGACGTCTCTCCGATTTCACCAGCAAGAAAAAGTCGTCATGTGAGTATTTTCAATACCTACATTGTCTGTTAATGGGAGCAGGCGGCGCGAATTTCGGTCATAAGTGCCTGCTACTCCTTCGTTTCGGCGGGACTTAGGACAGCCACCCGTTCATTGCCTGTTGAGTACCGTTTTCATTTGAGTGATGTATGTAAGCGGTTGTTCTGCGCGACTGTTTTTTTCGCATGTGCATCTCGGGGATTGCAACGTTTGTTTGCACAGTGACGTGCTGTTGGGGACAGGCTTTATATGCGGCGCCGAACCTTTCGTGTCTTACGGCACTTACGTGCACGAGTGTCGCGTTCAACATACAGCATTTGGTAGTAATAATATTTGAAATTCTTAATTTGGGTGGCGTTCTGATTTTAGTCCACCGAACGACGCGGTCGCTATATTTTGAAAACTCTTGACATTGTAGCGTCCCATGTTTCGCGCACGTGAATATGCAAACGCGCCGCTCTCCATTAGCAGCTGTGATACGCATTCATCAGTCATTCGCACTTGTCGGTTGAGCCGCATGTAAGGATACGGAGCCAACAAGGGACGTTATCTTACCCTGATAACTAGTGCTGTCTTTTTATTGCCTTTGGTATATAGTTCCGAAATAAAGAAAGGGGAACGTAGTAACCATACCAAAGGCGAAAATGATCCAGACTTCGCTGGTTATCAGCGTCAGATATCGTTTATTTTATGTGTTGGCGACGGTCGTGGTGAGGGACTTCTGGTGTCGAATCTCTCCCTGCCTCCCCCCAGTCAAGGGCAAATGACAAATGTAATTTTAATTTTCAGCCTCACTCGACAACGCCACACACAGGTAAATTATACAGCTGTTTGTGCCACTCATCTGCATAGGTGCAGCGAAATCGGCCGCGTGCATGCACCAGATAACTATTTTACGGAAAGGACGAGATTACAGAGGCACCGTTTGCATCGAGGGTGATCCGCGAAAGCTAATCGCCGTTTGGCACAACGAGTTCTGGGTAAGTTGTTGCAAGCGTGCCGTGAAGTACGTTACGTCGTTTCTAAAAAGTAAGGTCTCGATGTACGGTAGAGCTATTAGGAGAGCCTCGTCAATGAGCTTGCCTTTTCCTTATGCCTGCATGCTTGCCACTTGTGTTGTAAAAAAAAAAACGCAAGCCGCGTACGCGGTGCTGCACTTGCGCAACATGGAAAACTAAAAGACCTCAGCACTACAACTCGTAATAATAATAATATTAGTACGCAGCGGTAACAAAAAACGCTAGAATAAGGAAGATGCGCTAAAAAATGACCGGCATGCACAACCGCGAACCGCGGCTGAGCTATCCGGTAAGAGTATACGCAGCCAGAGTGAGCAAAGATCATATTCTTTGGTATGCTAAGCTTCATGATTAAACATTCACATAAAAAAAACCACCGCAATACGCTTATTTAGTTTCAAAGCGGCACTATACATTTAATAAGATGTCTTACCTGCCGCCCCGTCCAGCCCTGTTGATACGCTGAATCCACGTCTCCCGAAGCTTTTGCTCTTTAGGAAAGACGTAGAAACCCAAGCCTTTATCCCTTGTGCTGTTGTTGTAGCATCCAGGAACACAGCACGTAAATCCTTCCATCGTAAGACGGCTCCACACGACCGAAAAATCTATCGAAAAGGGAACGCTCAGGCACTTCGGCTGGCTGGTGCGCCCGGACGACTACAAGTACCGGCATGCACCGCGGCTGCCGCGGCAGCGGTGGCGTCGCGAAACTGGCCTGTGGGATCGGTCTATTGCGGCCTTACGTGCACAAGCTCTCCCATAACATTAAGACGGTCGCTGCAAGGCATGGTGTGGCTGTGGTTTTTTCTGAGCCAGATAAGCTCGCCAAGTTGTAAGCTCGCCAAGTATTGCAATGGCAAGAGACGTGGTTGCCTGAAAAAACATGAGAACGCCTTCATTAAATGTTCCATGAGAGTTGTATACTTCATTCCTTTATCCTGCGGTAGCGTGTACATCGGCATTATCGAGAGATGGCTCAATGACCGGCTTAGGGAGTATGCGCTAAAGTTCAAGAAAAACAAAGATAAGTACGCACATCTTGTGACACATATTGCCTAGGGGGGTGTGAACTACGATTCTCTGATACGAAGGTTCTTGGAAGAAGCTCGAATTTATCTGCACGTTTGCTGTTGGAAGCATATTTTGTAGAAAAAAAATAAAGATATCTGTGTCAGCGAGCCGTCTTTGGTGTTGCATCAACAGGAAATATCTTTTACCGAGGCTAGGATATAGTGATACTAGGTGGTTTATCTGCTTTTCGTGTTCACCTTTTTTTACTAGTTCCTTATTGTACGGCGGCGCTATATACATCACGTGCTGTTGGCTTTCCACAGGCGCAGCTCTGTTAATTATTGCCTAAGCGCATTCATCTGTATGCATATAAGAAGGTCATATAGAAGCAATAAACAGTTGGTAGCGAGCGCTGCGTGTCATGTGTGTTACTCGAGTGGATGGGTGAGTGCTTGTGTGAAGTCTCCGAGAGTGAAGGTTTCGCTAAAGTTCTTACATTATGGCTAATAATCAACCAGCCCAACAACAAGGTTTATTGAACTTTATCGCGACTTTTCTTACAATTCGAAGAGCCGGTGAGGCATTTTTCTCTCGAGAGAAAACTCATAGTCTGCAATGTTGTGCCGAGATTCGTACCTCTCATAATCATGTCGATCAAGCCAAGCTTCGGGAATACATCTCTGATCCATACATATTCTACCTATTCTTCATTTATAATTTATAGAAAACGAAATGTATCTTTTGTGTTCATATTGCTTTTCTCAAAAAAATATCATCGTGGTAACCGGTTTGATCTAAGCTTACATGCAAAGCCATGCGGGTTGATTATCTCTGTTCAACTATTCTGACGTCAAGTAAATGTAACATCATTAGCGCCGCCAAGCATTCACTGAAAATACCGTTGTATGAACTTCCTCTTAAGGTGGGCCGCTTTTTTTTTGTCTTAAGTGAAGCGTGTGTCCTGCTTCAGACTTTTACCTTGATAGGCAGCTACCTGATAGGAAGCTCAAGCGCTGTTCAATGGATTTAATGTCTCGAAAGCGGCCTGTGCCACACTGATACAGAGCGGGGTTCAGGTCATTGCCTCAGGGAGCTCTGGCCAAACAAAGTTGCATGGGCGAGGTGATGCCGCTGCGATTGAATCAGATTTCGAAGACATGTTCGGCACCGGCAGGGGGAGATAACAACGAGGAAGAACTCCGCCAAGATGGGGCGCCAAACGAGCAGCATCGCTTAAGCAGATTACTGCCAAGTGTTTGTTGATACTGGAAGCTCGCTGCGCAGTCGCCTCCGGGCGCCCGCGTGCTTTCGCGATGCCCGGCAATATCGGGTCCTCCTCTTCCCTTTAACGCTGCTCTCTCTTTCTCGCGTAATTAATTAGGCTTTTTATTAGCACTCTAGATTAGTTAACGGACTCTCGTGCTTCTGTTTCCGGAATAAAACACGGCTCCTCCCAACTGCACCGGGAACTTCTCGGGCGTTCGTAGCCATCTTTCCATTTCGCAATTTTCCTTTCCTTCTCTTTTGCTCTCGCGCAGCTTCACCTATTTTAAGTGCTGCGATGATGACGCGGTTTGTGTTTTCACCTCGAGTGCAGCGAATAGCGAACCCTAGGGGGCAAATCCAGAAAGCGAGAGTGCAAACGAAGGCCCCCTTTTCTCCGGGAAAGTTAGTTCAGTGCACTGTGAGTCAGCTGTCTCCATTATTCTGTTTTTCAACAAGCCTTCCGACCACACGCATCTTTTTTTCTGCGCACTTTTATTGCAGCCTCTTCAGTTTCCGTTCACTAGCTCCTCTTCTTGCTATTTGCTCATTTCCGAGAGAGAATGGATCCTGCTTGACGATTTATCTCATTTTCTCTCACCCACGGCCTTCTCATTTACCTTCTCGCTCTTCACAATTTCCCTCTAACCAGCGCGATAGGGCCTTCAATTTTTGCATTTGTTCTTGTTCCGCGAGCACTGCGGTAATTAGATCTGAGGAGCTTAATTGAAACGCGCAATATGCAGGACAAAAATGCAACCCCCCCCCCTTCCCTTCCATCCCTTCAGATCGGGGCGGCGCTTGCATCGTTCGAGCATGATTGTACGCGTAGTGCTTGCCTCGTGTGCGCGCGCTTTCGGTTGTACTCCAAGAGACACTGTAGCAAGCGGGGATGCCCGGGATTTTCCTAATGCTGGGTAATGCAATAAATGGACGCATTGATTGAGTACGAGATTGAAAATCAACAGAACTCGCGCCCCAAGTAATAACACGCACGGCTCAGGGCTTTCGGCAGGGCTAATCATAAACTTCAAGCCTTTAATTAGGCACTAGATTGGTTTGACAACCCAGAAAATTAAGCCTGGAAGATGGTGGTTGCTCTTCTTGATGATTCAGTGCCTCGTATTAAAGAAAACTATCAAAAAAAGAGGGCAAAAGAAAGACTTGATTTGTGAAGCCTATAATAAAGTGAAGTACTCCCTTTTGGTCATATATAATTCCTGCAGAAAGCCAAGTAATCAGTTGAAATGCAGAGCCTGCTCTGTAAAATTGTTGAATAAATAAGAAAACAAAGCACAAGAGTACACATAAACTCAAGCAATGAGGCAACATTCATAATAGATTTTGAAAGCATGCGTTGCCATATAGCACTTTCACCAAATATGTGCCAGCTATAAAAATTGGCTAGGTTTTCCACCTATACGAAATGCTAGACGATAGTAACTTTTGGCGTTAGTTGGTTCTGGGAAAATGCTGCGTTAAAAGTACGTTTGCTGTTAGAAATGTGCACCATGTGCGTCATTTCTCGGTATGATGGATTGTCCACAATCTACCAGGTGTCCGTCTTCAAAACGTTGTTTTTGCGACAATGTGCAAGATGTTTAAACTCTAACGAATGTCAAGAAAAAAAAATAATGTAACGAGGGCAGTGGGCATGGAGTTCGAGTATAGAAAAGGAAGAAGACTTGCTGTGATAACAGCAAGTGTTCTTTCTTTTCTATACTCGAACTCCATATACTTTGGGAAATTTCACAGCGAAGCGGGACAACTCGCGAGTGACTGTTAATATTACATTGCGGAGGAGTGAGCTTATAATGCACCTTTCTTCCATCTTGCTAACGCAGGCACTCTTATAACAGCGCTCGTTTGTTAACGAGTGATTTCGCTGTTTCACGTAAAGCCCTCGCATCTAAAGCGTGCTAGAATCACGTGGCAGGCCACCAAGTGCACGTGGGAGTACTTGTTAGCACGAGTAGTGGTGTAGGGATTCTTAAAAGAGAGAACACAAGAACGACCCCTGTAACTGCATCTTAGTGCGACACCTCAACCGTGGCTCACGAGGGATGGCGGTAATGACGGATTAAAGGGGTAGGGATGATTAATGGGATAGGGATAGAGATAGGGCAGGGTCAGAGAGACCCACATACGGAAATAAGGAGAAGATAGGAAAGATGGACACGGTCGCAGGAGTCCGAGGACGGGGTATTACTCAGCGAGAGCTTCAGAGCGTCAGTAGATGGTGGAGGGCGAGCCGGTCGGCCAGAGCTGCGCTGCCGTCGGAGATAGCGGGGGCACTTCCGGTCGGCACGAAATCCAGCGAGCGAGTGAGTGGTGTAGTGTCACGTTTCAGTGGCAACGCAAACTGTACATTTCGATAGAAACATCGTAGCAAACGATGACGCAGTGGCTGACGGGCAGGCGTGTTCTCCACTCACGAGCCGAGGCGAATGGCAGCTTCTTCGACACTCCTCCTCTTCTAAGAACTGCTTGCTCATCTTTTGCGCAGCCTGTCAGCTCATCGTGTTCGCGGCGATCATCATGAGGCGGTCGAGAAACGTTCGGTTGGCAACGTCTCGTTTGCCGAAGGCGGTGGTCCCGGAGGCCTTTTCATGTGTCGCAAAATCTTCCATGACAGTTGCTTAAAAAAAAAGGTTTGTATATTGAAAAAAAAAAAATATTGGCTGCAGCTGCGTGCTTCGCTGCAAACTTCACGATCGTCCTCGGCGGGAGCAGGTCCACTGTTCCAGGTGGCAGCACTATATAGAGGGCTACATAGAGGGATTGTTGTGCTGAAATTAACTCTAACGGATGCTCATGACATGGTATTTTAGAATATACTAGGCAATCATCCGCAAATATGTGAACGGTTATTTCCTGCTAAGGTCATTTGCAATGTCATTAATATAACAAATAAATAAAACAGGTCGCCCGCATGGCGTGGGATCGAATCCCGGCTGCGGCGGCTGCATTTCCGATGGAGGCGGAAATGTTGTAGGCTGGTGTGCTCGGATTCGGGTGCACGTTAAATATTCCCAGGTGGTCGAAATTTCCGGAGCCCTCCACTACGGCGTCTCTCCACTACGGCGTTTTGAGACGTTAAACTTCACATATCAATCAAATAAAACAGGTCGTAATGCCGAACCCTAAGGGATACCAGATGTGACATTTGAAGTTTTAGATCGTGCTTATCGTGCAAGACAGTGACTAAAACCTCTGATAAAACTCCCGGAAAGTACGTGATTTAAGACCTTCTCACGTGTCTTAACAGTATTGAAGTTCATCAGAAATGTCTAATTCCTGTTTCCTCCTTGTTTTTGGTATATGGTATGGTTTTTGGTATATTTTCAGCATGGTAGCTTTGATACCACGCTGAAAATGAACATGTCTTAGTGACCTTAACGCCGTGGGAAGAAACTCGGTATGCAAGAAAGACGAAATGAACTTGCCGATCCTGAGGTCCGGCATGGCAGACCTATTTCTTCAACTACGCTTTCAGCGAACAAAGAGAGACGGAAACAAACCATTTCATGGTGAAATGTGTTCTTAACGTTAAACTTTGCTTGTTTGTTTTCTGGCTTCAATTCATAAAGAGTAGTTTTTACAGTTTTGTGAGTTACTCCGTTCTTTTCCGAGCACGATGGATTGTCTTGGAGGACCGAATAGGCGGGTCGACGAGCTCTCCTAATGACGGAGCGAAGTTTCCTTTTGTGTAAAACAAAAGAGGAAGTCATCAGGACGATGAAGAGTTCAAATGACTGCTCGAAGTGTTAGCGGAGGCCTAGAAAATGATGCGGGTTGTGAGTGGCTGCTTCGAAAGGACAATCAAGCGCTTTAGCGGTGTGCCGTTAGAAACTCCGGTGGTGGCGAGATAGAAACGTCGAGACTGCTATGCAGATTAGGCCATCCGCCCTAAAACATCAGAGCACTCGTGTGAAGAGTACATTTTCGGGAAGTCAAGGAAATGTTTTCATTTTGTTCACTTTATTAAAAAAAAACATTTGGTTGTGCACGAGCGTGCCTGACTCTCCTGAGTCCGATGGACGAATGATAAGTTCTGTAGTGGCACGCAATGGCGGAGTGCTGTGACGGTTTACAAAGTGAGCGCGCGCACTCGTTATTTTTCCGCCGTTCATTTGTGAGGCGCGAGGCGTGCTTGCAACCATTAAAAGATGCCCATCAAACTTTCAGCATGCTGTCTTTCTCTCTCGCTCGCTTTCCTCCGATAATATGCTCGCCAAAGCGAATGCTAATTTCCAAGCTCAGGCCACCGCTTCCGCTTTCTCCTTGCGGCGTCTTAAAGCAATCTGAAGTAAAGTTTCTTTCTGGCTTCCTCACTCTCTCGAAATTTACCATCAAGCGATACTCCGGCGGCTCCAGCAACTTCCGCCATCTCGTGCTTTCTCAGCCACATAACATGGGAGTGCACCCAGAGGCCCACACACATCGACAGCCCACACATCACGAAGCAACCACACATGCTTCACAGGCAGTGGGAGGCATGGCTTGCGGACGAGGACAAGCAGAGCCAAATAGCTTTGCTTGACCAGGTCCAGCGAGCCGCTCGGGCCAGCGGAGCCCTGGACTGAGGGCCCGACCAAACTGCATGCATTTCAAAAATATTTTTTTTTCTGAATAAAGTTTCTTCCTCCTCCTCCTCCTCCTCCTCCTCGTGCTTTCTGGAGAGAGTCCAGCTAATTTGTCTTTAACGAGTGTCACAACAGCGCAGCATAATGCAAGTATGTTGGCAGAAACTAGTGCCGTATAATAATTTTTAAAAAAGAAAACATGACAGTGACGTGCCGCACGCTGTTATGCCAGCGAGTCCTCGTCAAACGTCCGTGCCTCTGAAAAAGGCAATCTGGGTCAAGGCCAGCCCGCAGTCTGCCTGGCGCGATCAACTCGACGGCGTGAACACGCGCGGCGCCCCTCTGGCCCACGTGCATTGAGTCAGCTGCGCACATGACAGCGAGCCGGCGTCCTCGTGGCTGGTGGTCTGACGCCTGGCGCGGCGACCCCATTGGCGGAACCTGCCCTGACGACCAGCGGCGCTTCTGATTGGACTTTTTGGTTGGACCCGGTGTAAATAAAAGAAGCCCTGCGGCGCGTCGCATCGGCGGTCCTATGGAGAGGAGTCCCCGTGTCGGAGAGCCGACATGTGTGTGAGTCGGCGGTTTTAGGCGAAAAGCTGACCTATGTGTTAGAGTGGAGAGCTCGGCTCTTCGAGTCTCTGTCGGCCCCAGTGCCGAAATTGTAACGCTTCTGTATATATGCTGTACATAAACCTTGTTTAACTCACCGTCGTCTCGTCCGCTCGTCTTATCAGCTCTGCGCAGAAGCAGTCGCGAGCTGAGAAACATACGCTACCAAACGGCTGGTGACCTTCCCGGCGGAGTTGAAAGCAGTGGCGCCTGTGGGACCGGGTCGGCGTCGCCGTCTTTCTCAACAGTGGAGGTCAGCGGTGGGATTTCGGAGGTGGCTTCGCAACAGTGGTGGCAGCGGTGGGATTTCGGAGGTGGCTTCGCAACAGTGGTGGCTTCGGCGGGATCGGCCCGTCGTTCACAACAGTGGTTGGCAGCTGCGGGATCGGCCGGCGTCAGCGACATCGATGCGGTGAGTGCCTGATGTTTTCCCCTCAGTTCACCAGACTACTCTAGCTCAGGTTGTAGTAGTTTAGAGAAGGGCTGTGTGAAGCATTGAAGTGAGCTTTGATCATTTCAAGCAAAGTCGTAGTGCTTTGAAACCGAAGTTAATGCGGAGGGGGTAAACACGGGAGTGTGAAAAATTGCTTGCGCGTCTTGCTAGTTGACTTATAGTGGGTACGGCAAGTAAATTGTTAACAGGGGCAAACAGCAAGAGGCTAGTGTGAACGATGGAGAACCTTAAAGTGAAGGAACTCATCGAAATTTGTGAGGAACTCGGCATTACTTTGGGCCGTGCGAAACGAAAGCAAGCGATCCTTGAGATCATGAAGGATGAGGGAGTGTCGGCGGAGGAAGTCGATGAGGCCTGGGTGGATATCAAAGCACGCCGCGAGGAGGCTGAAAGGCGCGAACGTCGCGAGCGCGAGGAGGCCGAGAGACAGGAGCGCCTTGAGATGAAAAGACTAGAATTGGCAATCCTACAGTGTTCGCAGGCGCCTAGCGTAGCTTCTCCGACGATTCAGGTCAGCGGTTTTAGAATTCGTGACCAACTGCCACCGTTCGTAGTAGGCGAGGACATGGCGAAGTATCTCGTCAAGTTTGAACACGTCTGTGAGCGAAACGCTTTGGAGCGGTCTCTTTGGGCGCGGAACCTGTTAGCTCTTCTTCCCGGCGAAGTGTCCGACGCGATAACTTGCTTGTCGAGGGAAGCGTTTGAGAGCTATGACGAGGTTAAAGAAGTGCTCTTAAGACGTTATAAGTTATCACCCGAGGCTTTCAGGCAAAGGTTCCGGTATGCTGAAAAGGGGAATGAGTCACACGTTGACTTCGCGTTTCGTCTTAAAGCCGATTTAATTGAATGGCTCAAGGGCGAAGGTGTTTATGACGACCGCGATAAAGTGGTGGAATGCGTTGCATTGGAGCAATTCTACCGCTGCATCGAGGATAATGTCAGACTTTGGCTGCAGGACAGGCTTGGTGAAGTACAGCTAAACAAGGCAGCCGAGTTAGCTGAGGAGTATTATACTCGCCGAAAGTTGCACAGCAGGGCAGTGCGCGTTGAAAAGGATGAGAGAAAAGAGGGCTTTTCAAGGAAACCTGATCAACGGAAACCCGTTCCGCACCGTAATTTCAAGAAGGACCCGTCTCTTACGAAGGACAGTGTAGGGGAAGGGCAAACAGAAGCGGAGAAATCGAGTGAGGTTTCTACCACACAGGCATTTGAATCGGAAAACAAACGGAAGTCGCTAATCTGCTACAACTGCAAAAAGGAAGGGCACATCGCGAGAAACTGTCAGGAAAAGTTTGCCTTCGCAACGATCCGAGAATCAGAAAAAAAACATTCGGTTGTTGGAGCCGTATCTCCAAAAAATTAGGGTGAATGAGAAAACGTGCCGAGCACTTAGAGACTCTGCGGCAACCATGGACGTTGTCCATCCTTCATTGGTGTCTCCGGATGACTTCACAGGAGAATGCGCGTGGATCAGGCAGGTCGCCGAGGAGCAGAGTGTTCGCTTACCAATCGCCACGGTTGTCATTAAAGGCCCGTTCGGTGAGCTTCGCACCGAAGCGGCTGTGTCTGCCGCGCTAAATGATCGTTTTCCTTATCTTTTCTCCAACAACTCAGAGCAGCTTCTCAAAGAGCAGGGCAAATCGTTCTTCCCCAACTTAGCGTACATGGCCCTCACGCGATCGCAAGCGCGGAAGCTCTCGCAAGAGCTTGACCTTGTTCAAAGCGGTGAACTCTCAAGTGACCTTGTCGGCGGGTCGACGGAAACCCAGAAAGGAAATTTTCCGCATGAGTCATGTGAGCAGTCACGCGAGCGGCCCGTCGCGGAAGCTGTCGGCGCGGCCGGCGCGGTAGGGGGAGACGACATGGCGCCATTGAGTCAGAGCGAGAGGGTTGCAACGCTCTCGCCTGTAGCGGAAAGTTGGAGCGAGCTGCCGAGAGTTGATCGAGAGACGCTCATTCGAGAGCAGCGTGAGGATCTCTCGATTGAAGCGCTAGTGGAAAGCCAGAAAAACGCGGCAAAAGTGCTGTCGAAGGAGCACTACGAGGAATCGGTGAAGAAGCGTGCTTTTGAAGTAGGGAGTCAGGTAATGCTGCTGCAGCCGTTCAAAAGGAACAAGCTTGAGGTTGATTGGGAAGGGCCCGCAAAAGTAGTATCGAAGCTTTCTGATACCAATTGTGAAGTTAAATTAGGAAGGCGGCCGAACAAAATTTATCACAGTAACTTGAAAGCGGTCGTAAATCAGCTGTTGAGTGTTTCCGAGGAAGGAGCAAAAATTTTGACCACTAGTGATGTAATCGAAAGGGGATCGGAGGTAATCTTGGAGAAGTTGAACCTAGAGCCTAGGTTAAGTGAAGTCCAGGAGGAGGACCTGAAAGGGATTGTTTCCGAGTTTGGATACGTGTTGTCGGACCGTCCCGGAAACACGAGGGTGATCGAACACGACATCGAGCTAAGCGGTGAGGAGTCAATCCGTAGCAAGCCGTATCGTTGTTCCCCTGTGCAACGTCGAAAGTGTGAGCCGCTCTTGGTGCCGCATAGGTATCGTCGCCTAAAAGTGGCCGGTTACTGAAGTGGAGCATGTTGCTCCACAGCGCAACTTTGACGTTCGCTATCAAAAAAAAAATAAAGGAAAGCTAAACGCTAATGCAGGTGCATTGAGCAGTGCGTTCTACTAGTACCTGCTCAACCTTTCGGTTTCTCGCTGGCGATTCGGGGCAAAATTTTGACCTCATCACGACCTGGGCTGAGCGCTCTCGTTCAGAGTGATCTCAAGGGGCCAACTTTGTGGTATTCTAATTCGTTACGTTGTTGTACGTGGGAAAAAAAATTGAGTTGTCATTTTAAGGGTCTTTTGTCCCACATGTGCCTCTTGATGTAGAGGGAACAAAATTCCGATAGACACGTAGATAGGTATATGTTGTACTATACTTTGTCTGGTGTTCTGTCGGGCGACCGAAGGCACTTGCGTGTGTCGTGTGTTGTCTGTTGTCGATCCGTTCTTGGCAAGTTGCAGAACCATCGACAAGTGCTGAAACCGAAGATGGTCAGAAGAGACGAGTGAAGCTGGCCGACAAGTTGTGGCGACAAGCCAGTGGAGCTGGGATCCGTCGTCAAGAATGGGCTGTATTCCCAGAACAGTCTGGAGCTGCATTCTCCCCATGGCCCTGGCGGCGAACCTGGAGGGACCTGGCGAACGAGCGCACCTGACATCCGAGCCCCGTGGAAGCAGCTCGTCTTTCCGGTGCATTGTCTGGCGGCGGGGGTGCTGTTATGCCAGCGAGTCCTCGTCAAACGTCCGTGCCTCTGAAAAAGGCAATCTGGGTCAAGGCCAGCCCGCTGTCCGCCTGGCGCGATCAACTCGACGGCGTGAACACGCGCGGCGCCCCTCTGGCCCACGTGCATTGAGTCAGCTGCGCACATGACAGCGAGCCGGCGTCCTCGTGGCTGGTGGTCTGACGCCTGGCGCGGCGACCCCATTGGCGGAACCTGCCCTGACGACCAGCGGCGCTTCTGATTGGACTTTTTGGTTGGACCCGGTGTAAATAAAAGAAGCCCTGCGGCGCGTCGCATCGGCGGTCCTATGGAGAGGAGTCCCCGTGTCGGAGAGCCGACATGTGTGTGAGTCGGCGGTTTTAGGCGAAAAGCTGACCTATGTGTTAGAGTGGAGAGCTCGGCTCTTCGAGTCTCTGTCGGCCCCAGTGCCGAAATTGTAACGCTTCTGTATATATGCTGTACATAAATCTTGTTTAACTCACCGTCGTCTCGTCCGCTCGTCTTATCAGCTCTGCGCAGAAGCAGTCGCGAGCTGAGAAACATACGCTACCAAACGGCTGGTGACCTTCCCGGCGGAGTTGAAAGCAGTGGCGCCTGTGGGACCGGGTCGGCGTCGCCGTCTTTCTCAACAGTGGAGGTCAGCGGTGGGATTTCGGAGGTGGCTTCGCAACAACGCATACGTCTGTTTTGTCAGAATTTGCTACTGAGCTTGAGTAAGAAATATAGCGCACTTAAGCTTTACCTCAGACATCGTCGTCGTCATAAATGAGAAAATGAGAGAGCGACGCTCGTTAGCGAGTTTACGAAGGCGAACAATAGAACCCCCCCCCCACACACACACAACGCCGCACTTAGCCAGGCGACTTTACAAGTCTCTCGAAAGCTGCGCGCTCATTGGTTTGTGCATGATGTCGTCAGCAAACATCACTGCGCCCATGACGATGCTGCAGGAAGCTGCCAGGCAAGAGTAATCGAGTGCGCTGTTTTTGCTGAGGGGATCTTCGTCGTGAAAAACGCCTTTGGAGGCACGTATAAAAACTTCAAGTTTGCCGAAAAATGCTGTGAGCGTGCTTCTATAGACGCTGCACTTCACTGCCACCAGCAGTATTGGTCCGTTTTTAACGATTGCAGAAGACACCAATGAGTGGACAGCCGTATTCAGTGAAGATTAAGAAGACGTGGAGATGCTAGTCTTGGTAAGTTCTTTTTTTTTTGCAGTTACGAACAGAGATATCAAATGCTTGTTTACGAGACGAGACCATCGGTACAGTCAAGTTCGCAAACGTTGCTGGGGCAGGCGCAGCTTCGGTTGCTACGCTGCCCAGCGAGAGCATGACTATTGGTACTGTTGCACAGTGTCTTTAGTGCGCATAGACTTCAGTGAAATACATCAAACAAAACAAAAAATATAACAAAACCTATAGCTTCGAGTGCTTGCCCAAAGCTATTAAATAAAAAAAAATAGACAGCACCCACGTGTTTATTGAGGCTTCACTGCAATACTGCTAGGTATTTTGGAGAAAGCATGTGTGAATCTTTATGATCGAGTGGGCAGAGTAAGCAGCATGTTGCAAATCACTGCAGTTAGTGTGGAAACGACGGCAGTGTGAACATCAAAACTGCAATCTGGAATCGTTAGTGGTTTGAGCTTGTGTACTTTACGCGGGAATTAATTGACAAACGATCTGTCAAGGAAGAGAATAACCAGCTGCAGCTAAGTTGCGGTAGTGTTCAAAAATGCCCCCTCCTCGGCATTCCTTTTTACAGATAATGCCTGTTCGCGTAAGGCAAAAGAATTATGTTAGAGTACTGTGGGCACATGAGACCGACTGCTACACTTGTTGTAATGTTGTAAATGATCAATTTATGAAGAGTTTATAATCTGTTTGCAGCACGTTGCTGAGAATTCACATGGGCCCTTTGCAACACTTCTAGTTCTGGCGCCATGCAAAGGAATTAAAAAAAAAACATTATTACATCTCAGGTTGACAGGTAGTGTGAGATTTACGCAGATCATGCTGAATATACTATACTCTATACTCTAACTATACTCAGAAGTGTAACTAAAAAATGGTACAATGCTACGTTTTTGACACATAGTTGTTATGCATTGTTCAAAAACATACTGAAATTTGGTGATCTTGGGAAAGTTAGTTCATTTTTCTTTTCATGCATGCTAACATTGGCCAATCATACAAGTTGCTTACAGGTGGTATGTAAAGAGACTGCACATAATACGAAGACACAGCACTCTTTCTGTCATCATTTCTAACTTCTTTATTTTAATACCTCAGTCCTCCCAGTTCCCTATGCAAGAAACCATTAGTCCTCTTCAACTGCTTTAGCTTGCTTAACTTCCGCAGTACTTGTTCTCAAACCTCCTGGGTTGATAAAGAGGTACTGACAGCAAAATTTTCATTTTGTTTGTTTAAATGAAAGGCCCAGCCTTCTGTGATCTAGCAAATGTACTGCGAAGTGGGAGTACTCGCTGCAAAAATTTTTACAGTATGCTTTTAAAATCTATTTTTCAATTCTACAGTGCCCTGACATCGTAACACAATATGAGCTTTTAGTCATGTGCTTGTGTGACAAATCGTAAAACTCTCTTGGCTGCTACGCACTGTGGCTCCATTGCTGAGCTTCAAGCAGTCATTCTGATAGTTCTTGTGACGCTGAGTGACCATTTTAGTACCTGATAACATCACAACAAGCCCTATTGCAGCAAGAAGTCCCTAGAGTTGCCTGATGTGCCACAGGAAACATGACTTTATTATAAGAAATAATATATCTTATCACGAATTTATTTGCTTTTCACTTGCTCAGAGTCAACTTTGTATCCATAAGATTCGCATGGCCGAGTGGACTCGCCTTTAAGAAGTGGTGCCGCACTCCCTCAGAATGTTGGCTCTGCAGGCCAATTCGAAGGTGTTGTTGAGGCCAACGTTCCGGGCAATCCTTAAGTGTGTCTGATGGCTTGCCATTTAGACAAAAGAGAATGGCTCTCTGTGACTCGCTGCTGAGTTTCAGAATTCTTTCATCACTAGCACCAAGTTCTGAACCTTATATCTTGATACACCTGTATTCAGCAGGGTGGTCACGTTGGCTGGTTAATATGTTGCTTTGCAGAAGCAGTGAAAAGTCTGTTCATGAATGTTGATTTGTTCTTGTTTTTTGCCACTCCTGCAATAGCCTCATTGAGGCTGCAATATGTAAAAATACATAAGTGGTGTGCACCCCAGAGATGATTTTTAGGGCTGTGCATGATGAGCTACGTCATTTAAAGACAGCTTTTCCATCTTTAAGGGAATTCTGGACACTTGCTTAATTAGCGCAATTCGCTGTTTGTTTGCCATTTACTGTGTTGATAAATCTGTAAATCTCGTTCACTGTCTCTCATTAATAATACTGGCTTTTGTCAGACATCTTTTAGTTTAGAAGGAAATTAGACTCTTAATACCCCTTTTTGCTTTTGCTGCCACCATCCTTTTACAAGCCATAACCTCTGGATTTTTTTACAATATTCTTCAAAGTTCACGTAAATTTCGTCTAACGGTGCAGAAAAGTATTTTGATTGTACCATTTGTTGAGTCAGCTGCCTAAACTTCACCTTATTATTCTGGTACTCATGATATGATTGTACTTATCTTGTCGCGTCTTCTTTTATGCTCGACCGTGTGAATGGCTTGGTTAGCTTCATATGCGTTCACCGGATGCCGTCATGACCACTCAAACGACAGCGATTATGATAAATATTGATTTTTTAATTAGTGTGGGTGGCACTGTGATAAACTCTGCTTGTGTCAGTTTTATAGGTTCAGTTTCTTCTCAAAGCTTAACATCTGTTACTGTTACACATTAGCAAGTGGGATCCCCATTATGGATACTGCACCGCCGTCTTTCTTAGAAGCTTCTGGGTGCCTTTGGGATGGCCAGTGCTTCTTTCTCTGTGGTTGTCCAATTCAGTTCCTGTTTGTTAAACGTGTAGCTGTGGTACCCAACCACACAGTCAGCAGATAGTTGGCAGTCTTTCATCTCACTATCAGAGTATCGCTGTTATTCAGTAATGTGATCCATCTATATTCAGCTTTAATGGTAGAGCAGTCTAGTAGATTAAGTACGGGATCACGTCACATAATTTTAGCAATGCAAACCTCCCTATGCTTCCATTCCTTGAGTTCAGTTTTTGATTAAGCTGCTTGTGCAGCTGTCGGTTCTTGTACTCGATGTTATGCGATCTCTCTGACTTGCTCTGTCATGTTGACACACCTAAAAGTGCAGACTTCTTTGTATGCAACTACCTGAAAAAACAAGTAGAAATGTGCCTAGACGGCAGGTTGCTGTACTAAGAATTTAAAACCATTTTGTTCTTTCCTTTCGCACTTAGAGGCTGGTTCCCGAAGCAATGTGGATCCATGACCAGAGCTGGAATGCTGCCGGGTACTGTTGTTCGGCTTAGTGTGTACAAGTACTGCAATGAGGACGGCATCTGCCTTTGTGATTTTTCTGAAGGCGTTTAGTACACATAACTTTTCATTCTGCTTTAAAAAAAATTTCCGCAATATAACCTTTGCTAACATTAGAAAATGTAAAGTGAACCCATGAATCGCCAGAGTAAGCCTGCTCCAATTGAAGCTTCATACTTACATTGAATAAGACAAATCGCAAACAAAATTTGTAGTGGTGGATGGTATTGCTTTAACTTATCCTTAAAGAAGCGAAATTTCTCCTGTTAAGTCATCTGCAAGCAAAGCTACACCACAGTATTCTTTGTCATCAAAGGTGAAGGCAGAGTCGAACCCACCACAACTTTTTGAGTGCTGGGTGTACTTTCTACTGCGCAATGACTTTAATTTCTAGCATGTTCGTAATCTTGAAATTGAAATGCTTTTTCTAAGAAGACAAGACAAACTTGTAATACAAATTCCAGTATACGGCGGCTGAACGGCGGCTACTAAACGCCCGAATCCATGAGTGCCACAGCGTCATCAAGAAGAAGGAATTAGACCTGTTCTTTCTACGGCGGCAACTTCAACATCGACTGCCCGACATCTTTCCGTCACTGGAGGAGTTCGCACGAAATGTGGCTGCAAAAACTGCGCAGAAACAACAAGCGACCCACAATAGTAAGCTTGCGACGCTTCAAGGAGAAAAACACCACTACAGTCCTGACAACGAGAATTTCGCCGTCAATCTGTCCTCCAAACAACTCTCCCCGACAGAGCACAGCGTGCTGGCAAAGGGACACAACTTCAACACGACCACGACACGCCCGTCACTGCCGAAGATCATCGCGGCTACGGAGGAAGGCATAAGGCGACTCGACAGCGGCATTCGGGAGAACGTGCGTCTCAAGGCTATCGGCGTACTATCAAAAATAGGAAAGCGCCGTGAGCACAACCTGTCGAGAGAGGAGTGTAAGGCGATCCATGCGCTCCGAAATGATGATAAGGTTGTCATCCTCCCGGCCGACAAAGGGAACGTAATGGTCCTGCTCGACAGGGAGGCATACAACGACAAAGTGCGAGACCTGCTGGACAGTCCGGCCTACGAAAAGCTGACGAAGGACCCCACACCAAGTGTCCAAAGGGAAATGAACAAGCTCCTGGCGGATATCTTTAAAACGCACCCAAAGGCGAGAAACACATACCTCCAGCTCATCTGCCGGAACGGCTCTGCACCAGGATTTTACGGGCTTCCCAAGACCCACAAGCCCACAGTTCCGCTCCGTCCTGTCGTGGATTTTACAACATCTCCACTCCGGGCGCTGTCCAAGTATCTCCACCGGACTCTCGCGCCGCTCGTGGGGCAAACACCGACCCACATACGCGACGCCAGCCACTTCTTGGAGCGCATGAGAAATGTGACCGTGAGCAGCGATGAGTGCTTCGTCTCGTTCGACGTCGTGTCCCTGTTCACCAGTGTGCCCGTAGCACTAGCGGTATCTAGCGCACGAGCAGCGTTGAACCAAGACGAGCTCTTGGATGAAAGAACCTGCCTGGGCGTCGACGAACTGTGTCGCCTACTGGAATACTGCCTCAAGGGGACGTATTTCAGCGTCAACGGGAGCTTCTACAGACAAGCCAGCGGGACCGCGATGGGAGCGGCGATCTCCGTTACGGCTGCGAACCTCACAATGGAACACATAGAAGAGACGGCACTGGGCTCCTTTATTGACAGGCCGAAAGTATTTGTGAGGTACGTGGATGACTGTTTTTGCATAATAAAGAAGGCAGCAGTAGACAGCTTCCTCGAACATCTAAACTCCTTCGACCAAGCGATACAGTTCACGGTGGAACGAGAGCGAGACGGGGCGCTTCCGTTTCTCGATGTTTTAGTCAGACGACAGGGCGAGCGCATGACCTTTTCGGTGTATAGAAAACCAACTCACACCGGCAGGTATTTGCATTTTACGTCCTGTCATCCAACTGCCCACAAAGCTTCAGTGGTTTCGGCACTCCTTTCACGTGCACGAGTAATCTGCACGTCGGAGGGTGAGAGGAAGAAAGAAGAAAAGAGGATTGTCGCCGAGCTACGAGGGAATGGTTACACAGAAGCGTTCATCCGCCGGGCGTCACGCCGTTTGTCGAGACGACAACCACCGCACCGCGGAAAGACACCTGCAAGCGACACACCGCCCGACCCCCTTTCTGCCCTGGCCACACCACCGCACACGAGAAAAACGAAGGCGCCAAACAACCGCGTCGCAATTCCATATGTGCCGGGCATAAGTGAACAGCTCTCGAGAGTCCTAGGAAAAGCCGGGGTCACGGTAATCCATAAACCTGTTTCGACGCTCGCTCGCTTGCTACCGCGGCCGAAAGACCGACCTCCGAGGGAGCTACACCCGGGCGTTGTCTACAAAGTGTCGTGTTCTGGGTGTCCAGCCTGCTACATAGGCGAGAGCAAGTGTTTCCCGGAAAGAATGCGCCAACACAAGAACGACGTGAGGAAGATGGAAGTGCAACGTAGCGCTCTGGCGGAGCACTGCGAGAAGCACGACCATAAAATTGACTTAGACAGCGCTTCTGTTATTGAAACAGAACGGAATTTGGGAAAGAGGCTCTTGCTCGAGTCTTGGCACATTCAGCATACGCCTGCCAACATGAACCGCTCGCTGGGATCAATGCCTTCGGTGTACGTTCACGGTCTCCGAAACGTGGTGGAAAGGGAAAGCCGGAGCTGTGGTGAGAGAACACGACGCGACGACACTTCCATGACCAAGACAGTCACCCCCTGAGGAAGGGACCGAGTCGGTCTCGAAACGTCGGACTCTATTTGAACTGTGGCTGGAGCAATTTCAATTTTCTAAACCTTTCTACCCAGCCAGACAGATTGCTGTCAAAATGTTTACGTTTAAAACAGCGTTCAGTAATTATACATGACTATGAAAAAAAATAGCAGCACAATCTTCAACAGAAGGGACATTACTTTATGATACACCAGACAACTGAAATCTGCATGAGTAATGAACGTAAAAATAACTCGTAGAGGAATGGCAGTATATGTGAGAAAAATGCTGATATATAAATAAAGATTAGTTATGATTGCGAAATGAGATGATGAAGTTCCTATTTAAAAGTGTTGAATGACTAAATTTATTACTTAGTGTTATTGAATTCCAAATGCAAATATGGTAGTGTGTTTGCCGTAGTTAGTGCTTGTATGTGGTAGTAAATAGTTGTTAATAGAGGAGAACCTGGTGGGATTAGTGTTTACCAAGTGACATATTCGCAAGGCATTGGCTGTTACGGAACCGTTTAGACACCTAAATACAAGAATCGCCAGTTTATATTTCAATAAATTACGCACTGTTAGTACAGTATGTTGCTGAAATTGTGGGGACATGCTGGTGAATAGAGAACTGAATGTTAAAATGCGAATGACTTTGTTTTGGGGACGTTCAAGTGAGAGGATATGAGACGGATAAGTGTTTGTATGCATGACGTGATGCAGTACGTAATATGACTGTGAATAAAGGCGTAATATAGTTTAAGTAAACTTGAAGAATGGTTGTGCTTTAATTAATGTTTTGATACCAGGAGCTATGTGTCCTATAAGTGAAATGTGATGATGGTACTTTCGATGAGCATATAGGGCTACATCCAAGAATGTTAACATAGTGGTACGAAGATGGCTATTGAAAGTAGTTGTGGGGGTAGGCGAAAGAGGGTTAAGACTACAACGAAAGACAATGAACTGTGTTTTATTTGGGTTAATTGCTAAGCCATTAGCTCTGCACCGGTTCTTTAACAGTAATGGTGTTCAAGGAGATCTACTGTGCAGTTATAAGAGCTCCTTACATCCCATTGTTAATCCGAGAAAATGGGGGACCACAAGCAGGCCATTGTAAGCAGCACGTCATAGATTCATTTTGACATTAGTTTCGAAACCTTCACTCTCACACCATGCTGGAGAGCCAGAGATGCAAGCTGCTCTAAGGATCAATGGGATTTCTCACATAGTGTCAATTAACAGTGGCACTTGTATACTGCTCTGCTTCTCCAAATTAATTACCATTAATACAAAGAAAGATATCTGTTAGTATTACTTTTTACAATTTCGAAGTTGTACATGCTCATTTCTAAAAAAATGAAATTTCAACTTTTTTGATTTATAGACTTAAACATCTCCTCGAGAGACCTTAAAACTAATATTGTGATGTGGTCATGATGTTGAAGACGGCAGTAGTTGGCGAGAATTGATACCAAACTTTTTATTTAAATGAACCTTTGCCTCAAGTACGGAAAGTCGAAATTCAAGCAATACATACTCTGCCCTCAATAGCGGTACGCAGTGCGTCGGCCATCAATAATCAGAGGAGAAGTACAGTGCATGTGCTCTTATACGAGTGTTATTGATAATTCCGGGGTTATTCCGGGGTAGCTGCGTAAGCGGTAGACTATTCGCGTCCTGTCCACAAATTGAACAGTGGGATCTCAAATTATTGCGGAACTTCTCAAATACTGCTGCGCCATCTGTGTCGAGTGTTTCTTAAAGTCTTTGTGATTGAAACCCGACTTTATTTAAATAAAACACACTTGGAAATATGCATGTACTTAGTTGTCAGGCTTGTCATTTGCATGTTAAATTTATCCCAAGTAAAACGATACTTTTTCCCTAAAAACTTAAGACATCTGAATGTGGGGTGTCACGTTGCATTTGGTATTGGCGTGAAAAAAAAATATGTAGCAATTCACATAGCTAAAGTAGCAATATATGCGGACATAAAATTCCCCATGCATTTTGCAATGGCAAGTAATGTTTTTTCATTTTAACACATCTTCTGACAGACTTAATTATTCATCTCAAATGCAGAATTATCTGGCAAAAGCAATTAACATAAGGCATTTTTTTTCTTTCAGGACAACATTGAAATGTTGATGAGAGGTTATTTATTTATTTTTATTTTCCCCAACAAAGCACCCAGCGTATGTAGAAATTTGACTCAACTTGAACCAGAAAATGGGTGCTTCCGAAGCTTGTCAGAAAATACATTTTATAGATATTAACAATGATAAACTACCCAGCTTGCCACTCGAGATTAAACGAGAACAGCGTCATTGTATTGGTGCTCACCGAATTTTCTTTTTGGCATTTGCTGAAAAGTAAAAGGCACTTTTTTGTAATTTGCTGTGTTAATTTTATTCCTATCTCATCAGAGTTAATTGTGCTGTCTGACCTTGTGTTTTATCATTGTTGCACAAATATTGCAATATTAAATAATTAAGTTCTTATGAATAGGCTTATGCTAAGTTAACGGATGTAAGCGAAGAGTAAAAGATCTGCTCTAAGCTAATCCTTCTTGCTTATGGACATGATGATTCAGAGCAACTTTCACTGCCATACATATATGTTTTTACTTGCATTGCATGTAAGTGGTGTCACACCAGATGCAAACAGCGACGGGGCTCACTTTTTTGTTTTTGATTTTATAACCACACAAGAAAAAAATTGGCAACACTTGTAGCCAGGTACGTTTTCTTTTTCCATTTACGTACCTTGAGGCATGTGCAAGGGTGTGTTCGATGACAGATGGGACACAGCAAAAAAAAAAAAGAGAACTCGTGATGTTTACAAATGCTTAATCACATTCACACAAAAAAGGATAGTGGGTCCCCACACACAAAAAAAAGATGGCGGGTCATTGATGGCGACAACTTTACTAGGTGAATATTTGAATAACGAATCGAATAGCATTCCCAGTCGAATTGAACGGTACATATGCGAAATACTGAATATTTTTTAAATTATCAGCCCCTAAGGGACAACCCTGAAGCAACAAAACATGAGATCAGTCGAAGTTTTAGTTTCTTCTTGTAATCCCCGAAGTGCCACATTAAATTAAGCTCAAGTATTGGCAGCACTATTGATGCTATACCCGTTAACAGATAAAGCACTTTTGCTGCAAACTGCACTTTCACTCTGCTTTTACTGTGGTGGAGCTGCATCGCATTATTGATTTTTTGTTTTCATCATTGAAGCTAGGGACTATGACTGCATTGAGCTTCATGAATAAAAACACATGCAAGTAACTCTTTTGTTCACGCAAATTGTTCCTACAGATACAGCTTTCAACACTTGATTTTTACATGCTCTCTGTGCCAGGATATATGTTGTGATAATTTTGCCTCTTCCAATAAATCTTCAGCTGAATGCATGGTGTTCGGTCGAAAGTTGTTTAGGTTTTATGCCGCAGTTTTACTTAAAAGCTGGCAACAGAGTTTCAACTTGAATAATGCAGTTGCTGCGGTATTTCGACATACAGTTGAAAAGTATTTTGAAGGCTATGGTCACTGCTGTATGCAAGCCTATCACAGTTTTCATTTAAGTAGTATTGTTTGGTGACAGTTCACGAACACTTGTTTCAAATAAACTGTAGTAGAGTTCTAGGATTATTTTCAAGAAAGTTTCCTTACTATTTGAAAACTACCAGAAGAGTATTAGGTTCGTTTAAGCGTTTTATTAGGTTATACCGCTATATGATTCATATTGAATTCGCTTTTGAACTTCACTACTCGCAAACTGCTTGCTTGCGCGCTTATAGTAAGACAGGGCTTGCGCTGTCAATGCTTCACCGCCCTACGTGCATGCATCGCGGTGAAGTGAGCGAAAAAAACAAAAACAAAAAAAAACGCTGGCTGGAGGTGTTTTTTTAAAGACGATAGTCTTTCTTGTGGACCTTCGACGCAAAATTTAGGTCTGTCTGTCTGTCTGTCTGTCTGTCTGTCTGTCTGTCTGTCTGTCTGTCTGTCTGTCTGTCTGTCTGTCTGTCTGTCTGTCTGTCTGTCTGTACATTTGTCTTTTGTCCACTCTTACCGGCATCGGGTACTTGAAACGGCCGACCCCATCTGCAGTGACTACCAATGTTGCTCAAGGTTGAGCGTTCATGCTTGTGCTATTGTCAATTAAAAAGCAATTATTGCGCATGTCTGGGACACCATAACAACACACATACATTCTGCATATGCATCCCTTACTAGAAAACGCATACATAAGTAATTTTAAGGAACGTAGCACTTATCACGCTGCGCTTATACCACGCAACGCTTGCACGGTACGAGGAGTGCTTTTAACGCTTTGCTAAGACGAGATGGTGGTGGCACCTACCCGTCGCCTCGCGTTCTACACATTATCACCTCTGAGACGGGCGCCCACGGCCACGCGCTTTGTTTTCCAAAAGCAACTGCCAAATAGTGCCCATGTCTCACGTGTTACGTGTCATGATGCGCTTGTTAGCCTCCGCTGCACGCTCGAGGCGCTCTAACGCAGCGCCTCCAGAATACCATTCACCATTTTTCTTGCGCAGAACATCAAATAAATGTTTTGTTCACTCTCTCCACACGCAAGACTGTCGTCTTTCGACGACATTTGCAGATTACATGAAGATACGGGGCCAATTTTTTAGTGGATTTCGAAGTGCATTCGGCCTAGACAGAACACGCTGTCACCCGCATCGTTCTCTTCTAACAATAGCGTGGCCTCTCGCTCCTTATGTGAACGGAATTGCTTGGCGTGTTTTAGAGTGGCACTACGAATATGTTCGTTTGCAGGTCCATCGAGGAGCTGCTACAAATATTCGTGCTTCTCAATTCGCATCGCTATCGTAATCAGTGCCGGTGGCATTCACTACGAGTAGCCTAAGATATGCCGGGGTGAATGCAAGCTGAGCCTACATTGTGGGGCCGATCGAGTGACGTGCGCGGCGTAGGCACACAAGTGCTCCGAAACCGGCTTTTTGAGCTGCAACGGCTTACCGAGTTACGATTATTGCTATATAGTCCGCACATGAACTCTTTACACCGTCATCTTCCATTTTTCACTGCCAATCTGCGCCAACGTCGATGCTTTCAGCGATCGTTGCAAACAGAGTGACGAGTCTTTCGGCAGCATCGACACAGGCGTGCGCACAGAGTTTCAGTAGCACCTTGGTAGCACAAACTGCTTAATAGCGCCGTCTTCCCATTCATCGTAGGCTTTTTGCCAGTAAACGTGCGAGCGTCAGCTTTGTTCTCGCCTTTGCCACGGCGTCTGTATCACCTGTGCCCGCGCTCGACCCACGAACCCTGCAGCATCGTCATGGGTGCAGCCATATTTGCTGACGAAATTCTGCAGGAAGCAATGAGCGCGCAGCTTCTGAGAGCCTTAGACCGCCTGGCGCAGTGAACTGAAGGGGGGGGGGGGGGTCTACTTGCTTACGTTTGTAAACTCGCTGGCCGGTATCGCCATAATGTGGGAGGCTTCGCTAGTCCAGGAAACCTCTGGCTTCGACTGTCCTCTTGGCCCTGGCGACGAGTTGTCGCTGGTCTTTGAGGTTCTCGGGAACGAGCTTTGCTTCCCACGTTTACATTAGGTGGTTGCCATTCGTTCTTGGCGCTTGGTCCCGCTTCGGTTACATGTCGTGGTTTGCACGGCACAAGCATTCCAGGGGCACGTGTACTATAGTCACCGGTACGCTGCAGAGTGGGCACACGTAGCCATGTGTCGTTGGGTAGCGGCGGTACATTAATGTTCCATGTATGTGCGTGTTGCTTGAAATGAAAGTAAAATAGTTAAATTTATGCACGAAAGCGTAGCTGAGCGTCTAAAATTAATGAAAACAACTCACACTGAGACTACCTCACTACAATGAAGAATGTGAGCTCAGAAACCATGGCCGTTTGCGAAATTCATTTGACGCTCATAATCGCAATCACAAAAAAATTACAGCCGCTTTCACATACAAATACAGGCTATTTTCCGTTAAAAATATGGGTGCCGCCATGTAAATCTTTGTTTTTGTATATCACCTAATAATGCCATGAAACATCGTATGCATCAGCCCAGCCGTTCTCATGCACATGCGTTTGCAGTAGCAGTGTTTCTTAGGTTGTTAAAAATACACAACCTATTGCTTAACAGCCCATTATGCGGCACTCAAAATCTTCCGTTAATACTCTATAGAGAGCACGATCAGCCAGCATTGCTCTGTGTGCGCGACACCTTGCGGCAAATGCAAGCTCTGACCTGTTGTGTTCAAGAGGGGGGGGGAAGTGGTTATGTTGTTAGAAGGAAAAGAAAAGAAATGTGAGCCCCGTAACTGTCTGCTTCAGGGAGCGACACCTCAACAGTAGCTCACAAGGGATGGGGGTAAGGAGGGATTAAAAGGATAGGAATAAAGGTGTAGCGAGAGAGAAAGGGAGAAGAGGTAAGCGTGAAAGCATGAGAGCGACGACATATCGAGGGGATAGGAGAGATAGGAAAGATAGAAACACGGTCACAGGAGTCCAAGGACGGGTCACCACTTGCGAGAGCTCTTGTCGACGTCAGGAGATGGCGTAGAGCAAGTCTAGTCGGTCAGAGCTACACTGTCGTCGGAGATCGGCGTCAGGAGATGACGTAGGGCCAGACCAGTCGGCCAGAGCTACGCTGACGTCTGAGATCGCGAGGGCACAACCGGTCGGCACGGAATCCAGCGAGCGAGTCCGATCGCGTCGACTGACGGAGCGATAATGTGTCCAAGAGCATGCGCGGCCTAATAGACATGCTCACCTGGTTTGTACGAGTGACAGCGTTGAAAGGTGTGCTTGTTTAACTGAATATACACGCTCATTTTAGGCTCCTTGGAAATCTCGATTCCAAAAGTGCGCTTGTTTTGACTGCCACCATGTACGTGACTGGGCACATGTTATACGATGTAGACGTGGCTGTGCATTTTACACTATGATAACTGTTTGAATTCACAACTTTCCTATGTGATAGCTTATATATTGTAGGCGAGGCCTTAAGAGTACTCTGCCTTAATTTCGTCTACACGGCCGTTTCCGCCGTGCGAGAACTGTGGCCGTCTTTATTCTTAGCAACCTGACGCCATAATAATGTCGTCACCGTGAATGCAACAAGAACTTTTTGTATACTCAAGAGGGATTTCTAGATTTTGTACCATGGCCCCATGCAAAAGGTAATGTACGCAAACTCTTCAGGAGCAAGAAAAAAAAACTTATACAGTTGATACTACAACACCATCAGACAAACAGGGTATGGGGATCTGTGTAGGCCAATGTCCTTTGATCAGGCAAAAGAGCGATATCTGAAACTTTGTAGTTATAAAATTTCTCAGCATTTGGCCAGAGAAATTTATGATGATTCCTCGATGTTTTAGAAAAAAACTCTTAAGTCGTCAGCGGCCTTGTTCAGCAGTGCTATGACCGCAAGAACGCGAGTGAATCTGCTTCTTTTTCCAGACGGCGTAGCTCGAACCTATATACTGCTTTGAAATACTCGTGCTGTCATAGCAAGCACAAGTTCGCTTTGGAAAACTGTTTTCTCCAACGACACTCTTCGTTCGACGATTTCACATCACCTTGACAGTGGTGCACATTCTAAAGAAAGGGCAAAAAATGTTGCACGCGAGAGCTGCGATGGGGATTGTTATACGGTAACTTGAATTTAGTGAAGAACTTAAAACTGATGTGATGAATGCGGAGATTTGATGTCGTAGTATGAACAGATATGCTAGCTCGATGAAGAACTGGTAATGAACTTGGTTACAGATGCTTCAGCGTACCTGTATGCCATTTGGTATAACCACTGTCCTCAACGGAAGCAGCACTGTCTTCTCCTCTTCAGTAACAGCGGTATTACGTCCAATGCATGACAAACACCTGTCCAATGTGCAGCCAATCGACCTGGCCCTGTGGTTTCTGATGCAAAGTTATACCTGCAAACTTCTTAATCTCATCTGCCCACCAAATTTTCTGTCTCCCTCACAACTGTTTGCATTCTTTTAGAATACAGTATCCTACCTACGCACTACGTGCCCGGACCACGTCCATTTCTTTTTGATTCCAGCTGTAATGTCCCTAACTCTGGCTTGTTCCCTGGCCCACCTTTTCTTCTTGTCTCTTAAGGTTACACCTGTCAGTTCTCTTTCCATGGCCTCACCACGGGGGTCTAATCCTTATGGCGCTCGGTTCCTCACCCTGAGGAAGGGGCGTAGCCAGTGGAGGCACACCAGGCCCGTTTCCCACCTAAAGTTGTTCTCGCCATGGCATAGATAGCAAAAATTGACCATTTGAAGGGGGTGCCCTCCCCGAAATCAAGAAGGCGCCTTCCACAGAAAAATATTTCTGGCTATACGTGCCAGCTCTGAGGTTGTGGGATCGAATCCCGGTGGCGGTCGCTGCATTTTCAATGGAGACGAAAATGTTTGAGCCCCGAGAACTTCGATTTGGGTGCACGTTAAAGAATCCCAGGTGGTCGACACATCCAGAGCCCTCCACTGCGGCGTTTCTCACAATCATACCATAGTTTTGGGACGTTTAAGTTCAAGTCATAATATCATTTGCCTTTCCATTGCTTGGTACGTTGTCTTCAATTTTTAGGGGGGCGGGGGGAGCTCTTGAAGCCGTCGATCTGTCCATCCCTTGTATGTATGTACATGACCACCCATAGTTCCATCTTTGCAAACTTCCCACCACTTCGTCCTTGCAAACATCCCACTACGTCCCATTACTGATCTATCGCTTATGTTACTTAATTAGTCCCACCCTCCCTCTCAAGAAGTGAATTAATCTAAAAAGCAAGGCACTGTCTCATTCATGGCCTATTCTTCTATGGGGTTGCGCCAAGGTGTTGAGGAACCGACCGACCGACCGACCGACCGACCGACCGACCGACCGACCGACCGACCGACCGACCGACCGACCGACCGACCGACCGACCGACCGACCGACCGACCGACCCACCAACCAACCAACCAACCAACCACTTCACCGACCATAAAGCCGTTATAATGAATGGGGAACAGAAGCGACGTATACACTCTCAATCGAATCCTAAAGCCATAGCTAGACTTCACGCCTGCAGACATGAAATCAAGTCAAATTATCGCCGCTTCTACGTGGCTCCCTAGCGGTGTCCGTGAAACTGGTCCGATTTGAAGTGGCCTTCAGAATAGCCCAGATTTTAGGTCAAGTTTTACCTGGCAAGATAAGGCCTATGGCTAGGCGTGACATTTCCGTAGGTGGCCCGGCCCTGACGCGGTGGCGGAAAAAAGGACGATTTACGCTTTTGAGAGTGGTTCCTCGCCGAAATTGCGGTGGATATTTTGACTACAGGTAATTTGAAAACCATTATATTACAATTATTTACATTTGAGAGACCAACATGAAAAGCATACACAGCCCTGGAATCAAACTCTGGACCGCATGCACGTGAAGCAGATGTCTTAGCTATTGCGCCACAGCGCCACCGCATGAAGGCCAGTCTTTTTGCGGGAGTATATATCTACCAAGTGGCTTTTTGCAAACCGTCGGCGGAAACTTGAACTGTTTTTGTGCCATATGCATGCATTTGATCAGCGAATAGTTTGTAGGGACTCATGAACTCGAGACAACAATGGTGAGCGCTTTCGGCTCCGACTTCGGTTCGAGGTGCGCCGTTCCGCAAGAATAATTAACGTGTGTTTGTGCGTCGTTTCAGTGCTTCCCCGTGAACCGCGGGTGTTCCGCTCACCGAAATTCGTGGACGAGGCTGTGTTCGGCTGTCAAAACTTACGTATGTTTCGCGCACGTGCGTGTGCTGGGAGCAATGTCGCCGATTTGTGATGATGATACAGCATTTTTATTCATAAAAAAGAAAAAAGAGGGAGGGGAGAATGTCAAGGGTGGTTTCCCCACTACAGGACACCAGTGGCCGCTGCATCTCGCTAGGCTTGATCCAGGAGACCCCTTTGGGTCTTCAGGTCAGGTCGGGTGAGGACGGCTTCCCAAGGCTCCCCAGTAGGGTGAGTATCAGAGGTGACTGAACCTCTATAGGCTTGCTCCGGCAGTCCCATGAGAGGTGTTCTAACGTCGGTCGTGACTCGCACCACGGGCATTGGTTTACATATGCATTGGAGTTTATGTGATGCCACCTTTCCAATTGTGGATAGGTGTTAACCTGAATTTGTCTTAGGTGGCGAGCTTCGTCAACCTAAAGCGATTTGTGCGGTAGGGCACACAACTGCCTTGTCTTCCGTTGATGCTCGAGTATATCGCGTGCAGTGCAAGGTTCACACTGATTATCGTTGTTGTTGTTCACTCGGTTGCTTATATCACTGTGCGCGAAACTGTGCGCCAGCACATTCCCCGAAATACCCTCGTGGCTTGGGCACCAAATTATAGCATGGTCGTGTATCAACCTGTCACCTAATATTTTCAAGGCGACATTCGGTAGGGTACCACGGAGAAACATTATGCAGGCTTTCTGGGAATCAGACAAGACTAATGCGGATGCATTCTCTGCCTGTCAAGTTCGAATAGCTAGCGCAATCGATGCCACCTCCGCCGTCGCTGTGCAGGTTCTTTTAAGTGACGCTGCCACAGTTTTAGCGGTATGTGGCATTGGTTGAACGGCTACTATAACGCAGCTCTCGTTTGATTTAGCGGCATCTGTGTATACTCCTTCGTGATTTCCCGAGATAGAGTGGTTTTTACTCATTTTGAGTCTATAACAAATCTTATTTTTAGGGAGTGGCTACTCTTACCTTTATTCAGCATCACACGGCTGTTCAAGTGATTGCCGAAATGGGCGCCAAGGTCAAGTATGACGTACACAAATCAGTGACGGACGGGTTGGTCTCGCTCCAAATAAATAATGCTTCTCCACATCTCTTTCGTGAACGTCCGCGAGCAGATGGGGTCAAGAAATAGTGCAGAACGAACCTCTAAATCTTTATTGTTACTGCATGCACTTGCAATATAGAAAATGGGGATTTTTATAGCTGGTACATTATCTCCACTGCAGTACACTGGTTGTATTGGTCGTGGTTCACTGTTACAAATCCATGCTGGAATATGAGAACCGTACTTAATATTCAAAAGAGTGCGCAAATGTCGGTGACATACGCTCTCCTGCTGGCTTCTGCACCGGACTTCTGACTTCTGTATTTGATGTTCATCCTCAAATCACGCAACCACTAATCAAACATTAACCAATCGATTTCCAATTGTGATCTTTCTCCGTCTCGCTGCTTTCGGTTTGTTTCTTTTTTTCGTGCTCGCGCTTGTCGCTGAACGGTTCTGCGTAAGTTGATGCAGGCTCCTGGCGACAGAGATGGCAGCTCCCTCCCCCTTTTTTCTTCTTTTACTTCTTGCACCTGCTCTTACCGCCATTGGCTTACTTGCGCACAGCGTGGCTGTCACAAGTATTTTTTTAATGCTCGGCTCCCTATAGACAGAATTTTAATCGGTACGCAGGCGCACGCTGTCTATATGCAAATCGTTATCTGGCACCTAACAAAGAGTGTAGCTATAATTTACGAATAATTAAATTTATTGTATAAATATCTGCAGTGTTTGTCACAACTTTGATGTAGTGGACAATATTCGTGGATGTCTCTCGGTTTTGCGATGATACCCTCCAGCGCATCGCCCCACTCATAATTCACTCTGTTTGCTGTGGTTTTTTTTTAGCCTCCAGGTTTCTGCTCCGTGGCTAAGTACCGGCAAGAGGCCACTGTTATATACCTTCCTCTTGTGGGGTAGTGGTAGACTACCATAATGATTTGAGAACATTTGCCGAATGTATCGCATCCATTCCATCCTTATTTTTTAACGCGATTGCATAAAGAGCTCGTTTCGCAGAAATTATGGCGTCGGCGTCATTGGTTGTGAGCGGAAAATCATCTTTTGAGTGACCGAAAACCGAGAAGGATGCAAATGAAGCTAATAAAAGATAAAACATCCTGCAGCAGAGTGGAGACCGAACCAGGGTTGTTTGGATCCAAGTGGGGATTGAACGCGGGTCATTTGCGTGGCAAGCCGATGTTCTACCACATGGCCATGCCTCTGCGGGAGAAAAGAGTGACAAGAACTTCGTGCGCTTGCAAATGCAGTGAAAGTATATTTAATGCGTCACTAACACACGAATACTGTATACATGCTTCACAATGGGACATGGAATATTGCAGTAAAAGTGCATGGTACAAGTGTCCATTGCCAACGGGCTTCAGAGTTGGTGATTATCATAATGAATCCATGGTGGAAAGCCGGTACCCTACTAGAAAAGGCACACACGCTACTGCACCTATTTCCTTAAGGACACGTATTGGGTGCAGAGCAAGTTCTAAAAGGTTTCATGCACTAAGTGTTTGAAGGACGTACTAGATAGAAACAGGCGTTCAACTACTAAAGGCGAAGCTTTAGGGTCCCCTTGTTTTTGTACTTATTTCACTCTTCCGGTTCGTCTCCGCGTTTACTTCTTGTCCTAAGTAAACATATTCTTTTACAACATTCGCCTATATCTCAACGAGGTGTTTCCTGCTGATACTGATGCACATTACTTGAATTTTGTGCTTATAGATTTTCAGACTTACTCTTCTGTTTTTCATGTCCAGCTCAGCAATTATGAACAGTTTTTTTTTTCGTTATCAGCAAATCACAGGTTACTGCGATACTCTCCATTAACTCTTATTCCTAACTCTTCCCAATTTCGCCCTGAGAGCCTCCTGTACCGACGTGGTGAATAGCATTGAAGAGATCGTGTCTTCCTGCGTTCCACCCTTCTTTATCTTGAATCTATCACTTTCTTTATAAAGAACTATGGTGGCTGTGGGAGACAACACACTCCTTTGCCCCGGCTTCACGTTGACGGCACTCCTGGGCTGAGCCACCCAAGAGAAATCGGCAGTCGCATTTTCTTATCTCTTTCTCTCCCTACATCTTCGTATTTAGATCTCACTTTTAATCTGTCCTGTCTTCTACTCTTTTCACTTCCTCATAGTTTTCTGGCAGCGAGGGTTTTGCGATCGAATCCCGACTGCGGCGGCTGCTTTTCCGATGGAGGCGGAAATGTAAGCCCGTGTGCTCAGATTTGGGTGCACGTTAAAAAACCCCAAGTGGTCGAATTTCCGGAACCCTCCACTACAGCGTCTTTTATAATCATATGGTGGTTTTGGGACGTTAAACTCCACATATCAATTAGGGTTAACCTTGTGTATATGTCCTTCCTTAGGCATTTTATATTTGATAATAGTGATCATGTATAGCTGCCGTCTGTGCTTGTATAACGTATTAAAGTGTCCCATGTTGGGATCGGTGGTGGGTGGCTGGCATTGCCGCCGAATATATTTTTACACTTATGATCTCCAATGACATCATCAACCTTCCTGAACGCCCTCTCAAAAAAAAAGGGCGCACCGAATCGATACACATAATCTTTACCAAGCCGGTAGAAACATTTCCCCACTTTCTTGTTATCTAATGCACAGAGCCAGGGAATACCGCGAGAAACCGGGTTTCCATTTCGTGTTGCGAAGTGCCTTGCTAACACAATAGGACCGGCTATAAAGCCACTAAAATAATGAGCGGCGACCTGTTACTTGAACCACGAGACATTGCACAGTACAGGAAGTGTTACAACCTTGTGGCATTCGGCACTGTTTCGATCACTGTGACCCCTCATCAGTCAATGAGCACTATCAAAGGAGTAATCTCCGATGATGGTCTTCTGAACTTGAATGAAGAAGAGCTCCTCGAAAGATAGAAGGACCAGAATGCCACCCAGGTGAAAAAATATTAAGATGAGGTATGAGAACTAAGAAATCCTGAAAAATATTTCTAATCGTTGCTTTCGCTTCAACTGTTTTGCCCGAGTCCCTCAAAACTGGTTACTCAAAAACAAGCATCAGACCCTACAGTCCGCATCTACGCAAGTCCTTTAGGTGCCAGAGTGTCGGTCGTGGTTCGCAGAGTTGTGTAGAGCCCGAGTGACTTGTACTAAATGTGGCAATCGCGAATACTCCTCTGACACTTATGACAGTCCGCTACACTGTTCAAACTGTGATGGTGGGAACGCGGCATACTCGAGAGCCGGTCCTACTTGGAAACAGGAAAAAGAAATAATTACACTAAAGCACAAAGAAAACTTAGGCCACCATAACGCTTCAGCTTTAGAAGATAGCGATGAAGACAGCGACATCCTGTTGCTAGTGCGTACTTCAAACACTTAGCGCATGAAACCTTTTAGAATTTGCTATGCACCCACTACATGGCCTTAAGTGAATAGGTACAGTATTGTGTGTGTCTTTTGTAGTAGGGTACCGGCTTTCAACCATGAATCCATTATGATAATCACATATTCTGGCGCCCATTGGTGATGGACGCTTGTACCACGCATTATTACTGCAATATGTCATGTTCTATTGTGAAGCATGTACACAGACGCGTGTGTTTTTGAAGCATGACAGCTACTTTCACTGCATTTCTAAGCAAAGTTTTTTTCGCTGATTTCACAAGCAGGAGATAGATTTAGAAAAAAGCATTTGACCGAGTACCTCGCGAAGTTATTTTTCTTTTGTGAGACTATGTCAATGTTGGTAAAGTAATTCGAGATACAGTTCGAATGGCATACGCTGGATGTAAAACTCGGCTAATCATCGACAAAGTTCTTGGGAAACAAATTAATTTCAGACGTTCTGTACAAGAAGGCTGTCCTTTGTCTTCCTTCCTATCTTCAATTTATATAGAGTCCTTTTGCCAAAAAGTCATGAAAAGCAGTAACATAGAAGGGTTCAAACTACAAGACGCTGAAGTACGGGTAGTGACACACGCAGATGATATAGCTGTGTTTTGTGAAGGTTATGAAAGTATCGCTGAAAGCATAAAAATTGTGAACCTTTATTGTAATGCAAGTGGTAGCTTGGTAAACTGGAGCGCAGTGCGTTGGTTACTGGCACGGCGAATGGCCTGTGACTCCGCAATTTGTGGCTGGTATTTCGTGGACTATACTACTTCGGCACGATACCTAGGTGTGTCATTAGAATAATATTGTGACAGTGAGCCGAGCTTACAGCGTCAGGCCGTGGAGCTACGAGAAAAAGCTGAACAACTCAAAGGTTTCCAGCTATCAATTTTTGCCAGAGTGACTTTTTGTAACATATTTTAGTCATTAAGCTCTGGTATGTCTTTCAAGTATTACAATGTTCACGTGTGAATGTACAGAAGTTTCATTGAATATTTGCTGTTTTCTTGTGGGTTTTTCTTGGGAGCGAACAAGTAGAACTAACCCATTCAGACGGGTTCGCTCTGGTGGGCTTGGTCTGTGTCATTCATACCTTCGTCAGTTGGTCGGTTCCTGTTTTTCCGAAATAATCGAGAACCATTCATACGTACTATTATACAGCTTAGGCTTGGAAGATGGTTGCCAAAATTTGTGGTAGCATCTGGTCACATGAATGCAATGATGAGAGGTTACCTAAAAGAAGTCGTTGATTTATGTCTCTTTCTAAAAACACGTTTTTCATTGTAATACCGCACTACAGTTTTGCGTAAAAAGTTATACAAAAATCTAGTAGAAACAGTTCTTCCTGTTCCCCTGTATACAACATTATAGCGTGTAGGCCCAGGCGAGAGTGTCTTAAGCCGTGTAAAAGAAATGGAGGTATCACCTGGAGCGAAATTTTTTTTCTTTAAGTTGCGCACTGAGACCTTGTCTGTGAAAACACGGATGCAAAGAAGAGGCTTATTCGTTCCTAGGGGTGTTGATTGCTTTCTCTGCGAAAAGCCGGAAACAATCGAACATGTTTTCCTGGACTGCTGGGGTGCAGTCTTATTCTGGAATGTTCTCCAAAGGACTTTGAACAAATATCTGCCTCTTAATGCCTACGGCATCAGATTTCTTCCAGTATCGAATGAATAAGGAATACCCTTCAACCTAGTTATTTTACTGGGCCTGCACGGTATGTGGCAATCTAGAATGGTGGTGCGCCATGCTGATGTTAATGCACGTCCGGTTCGGTAATACTTCTTTCAATCTGACTGTTCATTCGTGGAACCACAAAAGGTTCAAGAAGAGGTGCCGGAATGGCTTCATGAAGTAGAAAGCCTTCTACAGATGAAGAAATTTAAAAAAAACCCTTAACTTGTACGCTTTCTAACTATCTTTTTTGTTCATGTTTGTCCTTTGTTTGATGTACGTTTGTTCGTGAATGTGGTACGTACACAGGTAATAAAGAAAGAAGAAAAAGGTGTGGCTGTGTAATAGAACATCCGCTTGCCACGCAAACGACCCGCGTTCGATCCCCATTTAGACCCAAACAACCCTGGTTTGGTGGCCACTTTGCTCACAGATTTTTCTATCATTTACTTTTTATTTGCATCGTCTTCAATTTTTCGGGCATGAATAAGATGATAAATTTTCGCTCACAACCACCGACGCCGGAATTTCTGCGAAACGAGCTCTTTAAAGCTGTTGCGTTAATATAGTTCATTCAAAGAGGCACGAAGACGGGTTTCGCTGTTTTACGGCACATCCTATGCTGATGCGGCGCGTCGGGGAGTGCACCGCACCGGCTCTCGCCACAAGCCCAGCCCACGCTGAGCGAGCTAAGCGGCTACTCTACTAAAATACGGAAGCGACAATCATCTAATAATTCTGAGCACGCCAATAGATAATGCATATCCGCCACAGGTTCCGAGATGGCAGTTCAACACGGCCAACTGGAACAACTTTCAAAAGGCAACACGCCTTAATTCGTCCAATCTTCGTGAACTAAGCGTAGATGTAGCTGTTGAATTCATCACAGCTTTTCTAATTGATGCTCCTACAAAGTGCGTCCCACATACAGGACCGTGTGCCAAACGACGCGTCCCTTGCTGGAATGAAGAGGGTCCAAATGCACGAAAAAAAGCAAAATAAGGCATGGAAGTTGCTGCGAAATTCACCGGCAGCCGAGAATCTAGAGAGTTTCAAGAACATCAAGTCTCAAGGAAGAATATTGTGTCGACAAACTAGAAAGGAGAGCTGGCAGAAATTTTTATCGGGGAATAACTTATACACAGATAAGGCGAGCGTGTCGAACATGGTTGGTAATGTAGCAGGACAACAAGCACACTCAATCGCTCTAGTGAACAAACAAGGCTACACATTGGAGGGTCAGACGGACTCTCTCGGGGCACACTTCTAACAGATCTTCAACTGGTTGCACTATACCAAAGCGTTTCAACAGAGCACAAATATACTACACACAAGGAATAAAATGATCTTCTCTGTCTAGTTGAGCTACAGGCATCTCTTATTTGCTGCAATAAATCTACCTCAGGTTCCGACCAAGCAGTATATGAAATGATGAAGCACCTGCTTTTAGAAACTCCCAAATCCCTCCTTTCCCTGTATAATGCCGTATGACTTTCGGGCTAGATCCCCCTAGCCTGGAAAGAAGCCATTGTAATCCCGGTGTTAAAGCAAAAAAAGGGTCCATCTTAAGTTGCCTGCTACAGGCCAATCGCACTGGCAAGTTGCCTGTACAAACGTTTTGAAAAGATGATGAACTGCCGGCTTCTACAATTCATAGAAGCAATCTACTGAACCCATACTAGTGCGGACTTTACGAGGGTAGATCCAGTACTGACCACTTGTTATGAATTTTTAGGCATATTTTTAGACATGAAATTGACGTTCATACATCACATAAAAATCTCACAAACAGATGCCTGAAAGCTATGAATGTACTAAAGGTCTTGTCATGGACACCATGGGGCAGTGATAGAGGATGTCTGATAATTTTTTATAAAAGCCTCATACGCACGCGCTTACATTATGGAGCGATCGTCTATCAGTCTGCCGCACCAAGTGCTTTAAAATGCTTGACCTGGTCTATAATTTGGGCACCAGGCTCTCTACGGGTGCTTTTCGCACTAGTCCTGTAAAAAGCCTGTACGTAGAATAGAATGAGTGGTCGTTGAATCTTCAGAGATCTTACATGTCCATGCTGTATTATTTTGGAGTGAACACTGGCAAAGATCACCCTGCACTCTCAACTATTAACGATAAGTCGAGTTCTGCACTGCTTCACAACCAGTCTTCGTTGCGACGACCCTACTCGCTTCATGTGAGGGGTCTTGCTCGGGAAACCAGGGCGCCACTCTTGAACACCTTTTGAAGGCTCCTGCAGCACACCTGCCACTGTGACAGTGGCAGACGATAGACTGTGATGTGTCTTTCTTAGAGGTTACAAAGCACGTGCCCATTGTACATATCCACACATACCTCATGGAACATAAATACACTTGTCCTGAATTCTTTACTGATGCCTTAGTCTTCTGTGTCGTACGCAGTGATCGTTTCATGCTTTTCAAATGCCGGTGCTCTGCGTCCTGACGCAGGCATCTTTACCGCAGAAGCTTTTTTGATAACGATATTAATAAGCATAACGATATTATCCTGGTTTTCTAGGCTGCTGTGGAGGCCCCCGTAGACCTCCGCCACTACCTGTATCCTACGTGTGCATTATTTAAAGTTGACATTCTCAACAAGTATCATGACTATAGTAATTAAAAGCTCGGACTTCATGATCTACAGAACGTAGACAAATACATGCGCAGCATTTCATATAGTTTTATATAACTGAATATAGTTAGGTAGCAAAACAAAAATAAGCTGTTCGCTTTGTGGAGAACATTCTAATGAGCGGCAGTACTAATGCTTGAATGTTATTTTATAACATGATTACTGAATATATTGTTTCACATATGAGTAATGGAGCATTAACGCTTTGTTATATTCGCACGACGGGTTACAAATCCTTTGTCAGATAACAGGTGATGTGGGCCATACATTAGTTTAGTGCTTCATCCGCTAGAAAAATAAATCTTGTGTGTAGCGGTGACCAGAAGCTTATTACAAGCGAATGCAGTTGGCTAATGACAAATGAGTGTTGTGATTGAAACACTGCTTGAACTCTGTTCTCTTGCTCCCCACACCCCAAGTCGATGAAACAAAAGGTAAATTCCTCGTTCAACGATAAATATTCGGCACATTGTGAGTTGGTTGAGTTGGCCCAGCCTTTTATAACCCTTGGGCAACCAAAAGTTCTCAAAGCTAGAGAGAAAAACGTTGAGTCTCCTGGATCCCAATTTCCTACTTTGTTGTACTTTCACTACAACTAGCGCCGTATTGTGTGGAAGAGTGGTGTTTACTCTAATCATTATTCAAACCTCAATTGGAATCGTTCCTGCGTGACTGAGTAAGTTAAAAGTCAACCAAAGTGGGCATCGAGGCCTGAAATGCTAATAAAAGTCAAAGAACAAGGATTGTGCTCCTAACACACGAAAACAAAGCCCCTCAGTGGTGGCCTGCAGCTGCCAGGCGCAGCTGGGTCCTTAATCCGCGATGTTTAGCGAGGATCTGCCCAACACGCAGATGTAAACAGGGGGCGCTAAGCCAAAACAAAGGCGCCTTGCCGTGTGCGTGAGTGAGAACGTATGGTAATAGGAGAGCAGAATAAGGCAACGAGGGGCCGCCATGGGATATTAGTATGGAGCCATGGAGAGAGAAGGAAGGAAAGTTTTCTGGATTAGAAGGAAGAACATTGAATTAACAATGTACGACAGGAAAAGACCAAAAATTGACAAAAGAAATGAGGCTCCTGTGGATGCTGCGAGGGTTCGAAGCTATTGTTCTAGCGGGAAAGGTCAGTTCGATCGTGAGGGGTCAAAGACGAGGGCGAGATTTATCCGGTGCTCTTCGGCCACGCGAAGCGTGTTCTCGCGAGGTATTTTGGTGCAGCCCAGCAGAGTCGCTTACGAGCCACTACTCAAGAGGAAGGAATACATTTTGCAGAAACCTATTTCTCGAAGCCCGAAATCCAGAAGAGAAAATGACTATTTTAAGCCAGCTGGCGTAGAACAGACTTGAAGAATTTAGTTGTGGTTTTTGTGGAGGGGTTGCCATGGTAATTGAATCAGAGAATAGATAAGAGAAATTTATTGTTGATAAGCGAAATACTAATCTGGCTGAAGGCAACGTCCTGATAATGATCTCTTGTGCAAGAGCCGTTGAATAATGTATGCATTGCAAACTCTGGAACTAGATAGTCTAGCCTGGATTATCAAGCTGATAAGATAGGTCCAGGGGAGTCTGTAAAAGTAAACCCATACCACCACGCCCTTTAGATTGTTGATTGATTTATATCTGGGGTTTAACGTCCCAAAACCACCATATGATTATGAGAGGCGACGTACTGAAGGGCCCCCGCAGGGGCGCCTGCGCAAGTAGGCGTTTGGTGTGTAGCGACACCACGGACCCGAGCTAACGGGGGAGTTTTCTACTCCCTCCCACGCCTAGCCGTGCGTGGCTTTGCCGTGTCCGGGGAAAAGGGGATCCTGGGGGTTGAGCCGACGCTGGGTGATTGGACCTTTAAGGCCCCCCGGCAGAGGCAACACACCCCTTTGGCCCGGCTTCACGTAGACGGCACCCCTGGGACTGACCCACCCAGGGGAAATCGGCAGTCGCCTTTTCCTATCTCTCCCTCCCTACATCTTCGTCTTTATCTCTCACTATTTATCTGTCCTGTCTTCTACTCTCTTCCGTTTACTTCCAAACTTCCTGGCGGCTAGGGTTAACCCTGTGCAAATAGCCTACCTTGGTCTAGGCGCATTGGGTTATAGTGGCGTTGTACGGCTGGCGTCTGCAGGTTTCAGCATCTGTAAACTTGTAGCGTCCCCTCGTTGGGCTCCGTGGTGGGTGGCCGCCAACGCTGCTGAACAAAAATAAGAAAGGCATGCATGGAGCATTCCCCCTAGTGTCTGATCGTACCGGCTTAAAGCGGGTACGCACCGATGCTATAAATTTTTTCAACCAGCCAAAAGAAGCATATCTTCACTTTCATGTTATCCACTGTGAAAAAACTGAAAAGCAAGCCAGGACCGTCTCTCCTTTCCTAGTTTCTAGATGTCTCACCGAAACTCTTGGCACAGGATACAAGGTAACCAAAATGGCTAGTGGAGACCTTCTCCTCGAAATCCGTGACAAATAACAATTTGAAAAGCTAGATCGTCTTTCAGATTTCGGTGGCATACCAATAACCATAACACCACATAGGTCAATGAACATAACTCGCGTAGTGGTATCTGACATGGACTTAATTGACTTGACTGAGACTGAACTTTTGGAGGGGTGGAAGAGCCAAAATGTCACTAATGTACAGAGAATCATCATCAGAAGAGATAATAAGGAAACACCGACAAAACACTTAATACTCACGTTTGCATCCAGTAAACTACCGGAATCTATTCAAACAGGGTACACGAAGACATCTATCAGGCCGTACATACCAAACCCTCGTCGTTGCTTCCAATGCCAGAGGTATGGCCATGGCTCTAAAACCTGTCGTGGTCGCCAGACTTGTGCACAATGTGGAGTCCTAGGCCACGTGTCTGAGAACTGCAAACAACCGCCACACTGTGTAAACTGCGAAGGAAACCATGCCGCATATTCACGCTCCTGCACATACTGGAAAAAAGAAAACGAATTAATTACATTGAAGGTGAAGGAGAACATTACATTTAAGGAAGCACGGCGAAGAGTCGTTCCATTTTATGCCCCTACATACGCTGATGCGGCGCGTCAGGGGGCACCGCCGCACCAGCCCTCGCCACACCTTCGGCCCGCGCATACCGAGCCGGTGGTTGTGGCACCTGCCCCCAAGGTGGCTGTAGCCCAGGCTACACCACCTACTCCCAAACAGAGACCGGAGACTCCAGAGTCCTCGGGTCTCAAGGCCTCACCTCACCAGGCGAGGCCCGAAATTCGTACTAACAGCCCGCACCTGCGGGCATCCAGTGCCTCTGAGGAGGCAATGGATACATCGGTACCCTTGGTGCCGAAAGAGCGGCGTGGCTCCTTGGAGCGCGCCAAGAAAACTAAAAAGCAGATAACAGGGCCTGGTGACGGCCCTGTTAAGTGAACTCAAACTCCCTGTCTAAACAGCCACTCGCTTTTCGTACACACAGCCCTATTTTACATTCATCATGAACACTCAAATTATACAATGGAACGTCAGGGGCCTTCTCAGAAACCTTGACGACATCCAAGAACTCTTACACGAACACTCACCAAAAGTGCTGTGTGTACAAGAAACACACCTTAATTCAAAACAAAAAAGTTTTCTTCGTAAATACGTTATTTTCCGAAAGGACCGTGTTGATGCCATGACATCATCCGGAGGTGTTGCCATCGTAGTGAATCAAGGAATTGCATGCGCACACTCACAACTCCAAAGATCCCTTGAGGCAGTGGCTGTTCGAGCAGTTCTTTTTGATAAACTGATCACAATCTGCACTATTTACATTCCTCCTAGCTATCAGCTGCAAAAACGTGATTTACACTTGCTAATTGATGAACTTCCGGAGCCTTATGTTCTGCTTGGAGACTTTAATGCGCATAGCAGGCTATGGGGTGACTCTCGGTATGACGCGCGAGGTCGACTGATCGAACAGTTCCTTCTCTCGTCGAGCGCGTGTCTCCTGAATCGAAAAGAACCAACCTATTATAATCTCGCTAATAACACCTACTCCTCCATAGACCTAAACATAGCATCTCCATCTCTTGTGCCTCCAGTCCAGTGGAATGTCGTCAGTATATAATCTGTACGGAAGTGACCACTTCCCCGTAGTTTTGAGCACAACTACAGTAACTGAGTGCCCAGCACGTGTTCTCAAGTGGCTCATAAATAGAGCCGACTAAGAACAGTTTTATACCATCGCTCGTCTAGGTTGGAATGACATATGTACTTTGAACATTGATGTTGCTGTCAACTACTTCACAGCCTTTTTGATTGATGCTGCAACAAAATGCATCCCACAAACAAATGGACACCCTGGAAAACGGCGTGTTTCATGGTGGAACTCTGAATGCCGAAAAGCGCGCAAACAGCAAAATAGAGCTTGGAGGCTGCTTCGGAACTCACCGACAGCCGAAAATCTTGACACTTTCAAGAAAATAAAGTCTCAAGGCAGGAGAACATGTCGGCAGGCCAGAAGGAAAAGCTGACAGAAGTTTTTGTAAGAGATCAATTCATACACACAGGAGGCTAAAGTCTGGAACATGGTCGGTAGGATAGCAGGAAAACAAGTACACACACTTCCACTCGTAAACACTCAGGGTGATACCTTGGAAGATCAGGCAAACTTCCTCGGTGCACACTTCGAACAGGTGTCCAGCTCATCCCACTATACTGACACTTTCCAAAAATACAGAACAAGAATAGAAAAGCAGAAACTCGAACACAAAGGCACTAGATACGAGGCATATAACCAAGCTTTCAGTTTAGCTGAGCTGCAAACGTCTCTAAACTCCTGCAGTACTTCTGCCCCAGGTTCTGACCGTGTGGTGTATGAAATGTTAAAAAACCTACCAATCGAAACACGAAAAACCTTACTTTGTTTGTACAATGCTATCTGGTTTTCTGGCACTATCCCCACCTCCTGGAAAGAGGCTATTATTATTCCCATTTCGAAAGAGGGCAAGGACCCTTCTTTACCTTCGAGTTATAGGCCTATTGCCCTTACAAGCTGCTTGTGCAAAGTCTTCGAAAAAATGATAAACTGCCGACTTGTACATATCCTTGAAACAAACAATTTGCTCGACCCATTTCAGTGCGGGTTTCGAGAAAGTAGATCCACCACAGACCACCTTGTTCGTATCGAGGCAGAGATCAGAGACGCCTTCGTCCATAAACAATATTTTCTCTCTGTGTTCCTCGATATCGAAAAGGCTTATGATACAACATGGCGTTTCGGAATTCTAAGAGACCTGTCCCACCTTGGTGTGCGCGGAAGAATGTTTCATATAATCGAAAGTTACCTGTCAAACCGGACATTCCGTGTCCGTCTGGGCAGTGTTCTCTCCCAAACATTTGTCCAGGAAACAGGCGTGCCACAAGGTGGTGTGCTTAGTTGCACACGTTTTATTATGAAAATGAACTCTTTGCACTTCTCCATTCCCCGCAATATGTTCTATTGTACATATGTCGACGACGTTCAGCTTGGCTTTAGATCTTGCAATCTGGCAATGTGTGAGCGGCATGTTCAGTTAGGTTTAAACAAGGTCTCCAAATGGGCAGGGGAAAACGGATTCCGACTGAACCCACAAAAAAGCACGTGTGTCTTGTTCTCCCGAAAGAGAGGCATGCACTCAGAACCCGACATTGAACTGAACGGTCAACGTCTGTCTGTTAATACAGAGCATAAATTCTTAGGATTAATCTTGGACAACAAGCTGACCTTCGTACCGCACATCAAGTATCTAAAAACAAAATGTTTAAAAGCCATGATTGTTTTAAAAGTGTTGTCTCGTACTAGGTGGGGTAGTGACAGGCAATGTCTCATGAACCTATATAGAAGCCTCATTCGCACCCGCTTAGATTATGGGGCCGTTGTTTACCAGTCTGCGACTAAAAGTGCTTTGAAGATGCTGGACCCCGTGCACCATTTGGGCATCCGCCTTTCTACGGGTGCTTTTCGCACCAGCCCCGTAGAAAGCCTTTATGTCGAGTCAAATGAGTGGTCGCTTCATCTGCAGAGAACTTACATGTCCTTTGTTTATTTCCTTAAGGTAAAAGCAGACAAGAAGCACCCCTCATACTCTACTATTAATGATTTGTCGAGCTCAATTCTTTTTCAAAACAGGCCTTCGATGATGCAGCCCTTCTCAGTTCGCCTGAAGAGTCTAGCTGAGGAAACATGAGTCTCACTTGAACACAGTTTAGTGGCTCCTGTAGCATACCCGCCACCGTGGCAATGGCAGACTATAGACTGTGATGTGACTTTTCTAGAAGTTACAAAACATGCGCCTATTGCCCATATCCGAATACACTTCCTGGAACTTCAACACAAATACACACGTCCTGAGTTCTTTACAGATGCCTCCAAGTCTAACTACTCTGTGTCCTACGCTGCTGTCGGCCCATCCTTTTCGGATGCTGGCTCTCTACATCCAGACACAAGTATCTCCACAGCAGAAGCTTATGCGATACTTGTGGCGGCTAAACACATCAAGCAATTACAAATACAAAAAGCAGTAATTTATACGGACTCCCTCAGTGTGGTAACGGCTCTGCACACTCTTAGAAAACACAAAAACCCAGTCCTTGTCTCACTTTACTCAATTTTGTGCACACTCTACACACTCAAACAACATGTTGTAGTGTGCTGGGTGCCAGGGCACCGAGAGATTCAAGGCAACGTGAGGGCGGATCAGCTCGCTGCATCCGTCCACAAAAGCACTGCCCCTACACCCATATCAATCCCGGCCCTTGATCTTAAGCCGTCTCTCAAACGAATACTCAGGGTATACTGGCAGAGCAAGTGGGATACACACACACAAAACAAACTACACGTTATTAAGCCACACCTTGGTCATTGGCTGCCCGTATCGAAATCGCGTCATACAGACATAATACTAACGAGACTCAGGATAGGACACACATACGCGACACACACTTATCTTTTGTCTGGTGACGATCCACCATTGTGTGACAAATGTGGTGAAACATTAACAGTCCTTCACATACTAATCCAGTGCAAACACTTAGAAACTCTAAGAAAACAACATTTTCCATTACCCTACCGATCAACATATACCTTTACACCCTGAAATGTTCGTCGGTAGGGAACCACTTTTTAGTCATAAATCATTGTTAGAGTTTTTAAAAGAAATTAATAGTTTTGATATCATATACCCGGGCATTCCGTAGCACGACCTCTCCAGAGAGGTTTTTGCTGCGGTGGCTACACAAGAAAGCACTTGCCTCACGGCCCTTGGACGCAAGGGTATGAACGAGTGAGGCACTTGTGCTAATGCCATACATATCCACCATCGTCTTTTATTATCACCAACTTTTGTCATCTATTCACCCCACACGCACCTTTCACGGCATGGTCATGATTTTATTACTTGTATGTTTTTACCCGCCTTACCGCGAGGAATTTTATAGCCCTTTTACAGCCGCTTATCACAATCATTGTCCATATTTTTAGTAAGATGAACTGGCGCTCTTTGGCCGTGAAATGGCCCTTGCACCACAAAACATCAAACATCATCATCATCATCATCATCATCATCATCATCATCATCATCATCATCATCATCATCAGTACTGAAGGGCTTCGGAAATTTCGACCACCTGGGGTTCTTTAACGTTCACTCAAATATGAGCACACGCGCCTACATGCTATAAATTGTTAATAAATTTAATAACAAAACGGAAACTTTTTATACATCAAGGCGAAGCCTACAGTGGCTCTTCAGCCCATGATCTGAGACCTTTCCATTCGCGTCTTGTTAAAAAGTCCTGATTGTTCGTTTCGTATGACGCGAACGTGACAAGCTTACATGTGGCAGCTGCCGCTACAAAAAACAATGTAAGCACTGATAAAGAACCATTGATAAATGCATGCATTGACAAAGAACCTGTCGGAATCATGACCCTTTTAATTATTTTATGGTTTAAGGTTTTGAAGGATGTGTGCAGCTAGTGTTCAGTTTTTTTCGATTTCTTGAACAAAAACAGACCGACGTAGTACCCGCTTGTCAGTCGCAGTAGTTCGTCCTGCCGACAAATGAAAAATAAAGCGGTATTGCGGAGTTTGACGCGGGGCTTGGCACAGAAAACTAAACATATTTACTAAATAACGCCGATTTGTCAGAAAGCAATCGCTCTATTTTGCTAGCGCACGAAAAATAGGCTATAAAAAGACCATAGTTATACGTGATTGTTAAAGAAGACACTAATCCAGCAATGCACACTGCAATAAAAGATGCAAATGGTACAATTTTAGAATTACCACCTTTTTTAGATAGGACCCATCTTTTTGAAAGGCGCCGTGTCACCCTTGGCGTATTAGTTTTAAATGGGTTAGTGGTGACGTCATGTCATGGTGGTGGCACGTGTCCTTGTTGATGATCGCTGTCTGCAAAGCAAAATACTACAAAGAGAAGAGTGCTGTCCTCACTTTGTTTCAAGACAGGTGGTAGTGATTCAAAATTGTTCTCAGAGAATGAAAAAAAAGAAAAAGAAGAAAGAAAAAAATGCAAAGTTGGAGCTGTGTGCTGAAAAAGTGGTGGCCGCGTCAGACGTGAAGAAACGAAAGAGATTAAAGCTTCGGAGCCGGCAGACGGTCGTCGCGTCCGGCTGCCCCAAAGGGTTGCCGACGATAGCGGCAACGTGTGTTCCCGTACACCTATACGAATGGGACGCACAACAAGAAAGCCGTTACTATTAAGTGGAGAAGCAGGCGGCATACTTTAAACACCAAGGCGTCGAAGGTAAGCGATACCGGATGGGGTCTGAAGAGCGCGTGTTCAATGGAGAAGGTCATTGTCAAAAATATGCTTTCAGAGTAGGTGGCCCGCTCAGCGGAATTGATTGAAGAATTTGGCGGCATGCTGGATAACGAAAAGATAAATTGAGAATGCATAGAAAATGAGCAATGAGAAGAGAAACACACAGACACACAAAGGAGGGGTGAGAAAAAGCGGGGTTGGGTGTGGGAGGGATGTTACCGTAGACAGACAAGGAAAAAATGAAGAAAAAAAGAAAGGAGAGAGAGGAAACACGCAGAGAACTTTCTGGGTTGTCAATGTCTTTAACGATGCGCTGTAGGAGTGGTTTTTATAAGCGAGGAAAGAGAAAACAAAGCAGTGGTTTAATAGTTCCAGAAAATGAAAACTTCGTAGTTGTGTATAGACACATTCATATCTATAATTCAGATTGAAAAATTGAAATACAACATTATGAGTACAATATGCGTGCTAGGAGCACTTCAATACAGTACCGGTAAGTCTATTTGAAGGTTTAACGTATCTTGTCTTTGTAAATATTCCCGCAATTATGCTAAGACTTTCAGTGACTCGAAATTGCCACGTGCTACATTGATTCCTGATCAGTGTAGGGACTTAAATTTGTGTATAAGTATGATTCTATGTATTTTCTCTCTCGTGGCAAGCGTAAATCTGTTTGTAGAACGTAAAGTTTTGCGTGGTTGAAATTGTGGTGAGTATTGCAAATATATTCCAACAATAGACAGAAAATAAACTGTTGGTGTAAATAAAGAACTCAAAAATAAGATGCAAATGTCCTAAACAAATTTAAGTGCCAGAAAAATGGGTAAGTTCATAATAGCTGTTGGAGTTCCTAAAACTACGATTACTTTGAGAAGCTCCACAGTGGAGGTTGCTCCTTAACGTGTACCATGTTGCTCCTTAACGTAGACCTGTATTTAAGTACAGGGGCTCAAGCATTTCGCTTCGATCAAAATGTACCAGCCGTAGCAAAAAGAAAAGCCAGAGACGGATCTGTGTTACGCCACGCCAAGCTGCTGCGTACCAACCAAAATAGAGATAATGTGTAAATGTAACCTCAGTATAGTAAATGTAACCTCAGTAAATGTAACCTCAGTAAATGTAACTGTCAGTATAGCAAGTAGTTGCGGATCGAAATTCCAACGAGTATTTTCTGGGCCATGTGTTGATATTAGCTAGTCCTAACCTAAACATGACGAGCAATATAGGATGACTATGTGGTTTCTCCATATTAACTCGACTATTGAAGCATAGGACGATTTCGGCTGCTGACAAGGTCTGAGTTTCGGTATCGGCAGTTGCCAAAGTTTGGTGGCTGCATCCAGAAAGTTGCCGCGCTACTCGACGAAGTTCTATGCACTGATTGGCAGGGCACTAACATCGGTGAGACAAAAAAGTTCTCCGGCAAAGATACGGCAACACCGAAACGACGTGCATATATAGCTTCAACGCTGCACAAAACGCTCGCGCAGAACACAGCTAGAAGATGAACCACCGCACCAAGTTTGACACCACCTGGGTCATCGACATGGTAGGTAGCCGCACAGAAGGGCAGTTCTTAGGGACATTCCCAAACACCTGGTAACATTAACCACTCAACTGGGATCTTGTCGAGTGGAGAAGAGCACGGCCTGCAAAACCATAGGAGAAAAGACTGCAGCAGCAAGAACTGCGGGACAAGGACACTGCGAGGAAAAGTGACCAGCTTCATAAACCTGAACGAGAGACCTCAGACTCGGAGCGCCGGATCAGTTTTTAGTTTTATTGTGATAGCAATTATACGGACACTCTCGACTGGATTTTGCTACCAGCGTCCACCGTCACACACACACACACACACACACACACACATACATACATATGTATGTATGTATAAACGTCTCAACAATATATATATATATATATATATATATATATATATATATATATATATATATATATATATATATATATATATATATATATATATATATTGTTGAGACGTTTATTGGCGGACACTTGTCGACGATGCTTCGCAGCGACAGTCAATGCGGGTACCGACTCTCTGCACGAGCTGCTCTTCTTTTTGCTAAAAAGGGCAACCCACTAGAAGGCGCTGGAGAGGACGACCCACTGTTCGAAGGCTTCACCACAACTACCCCGGGTACGAAGAGGGAGCCGCCTGGCGACCTAGCAGCTGGTTACTATGAGCGGGTCGTGGTAGGCTTTGAGGCGCTCCACGTTGACAATGTCGCGCCCTCGACGGCGCATGTCCGAAGATGGTTCGATGGGTTCGATAAAGTAATTTACAGGGGAAGTGCGTTCGACGACACGGTAGGGGCCTTCGTATTTGGGCAATAGTTTTGAAGATAGGCCAGTTGAAGTGGTAGGGATCGAGAGCCAGACGAGCGCTCCAGGGAGGAACATGGGCGCAGTAGTGCTGGTGTCAGCGCGAATGCCTTTTTGCCGCTCTTGATCATGCGCTGTAAAGGTCCTTGCAAGCTCTCGACACTCTTCAGCAAGCTTGGCTGTAGCAGAAATAGGCGCCCACTCTGACGGATCTGGCTTGTGCGGAAATATAGTGTCGATGGTGTGCGACGGGTGCCTTCCATATAATAAAAAGAAAGGTGAAAAGCCAGTAGTGCTCTGAGGGGCCGTGTTATATGCGTAGGTGACGAAGGGTAGAATGGAATCCCAATTTGTGTGATCGGCGGCGACGTACTTGGAGAGCATGTCGCCGAGCGTATGGTTGAAGCGTTCAGTGAGGCCATTCGTCTGCGGGTGGTAAGCAGCAGTTTTGCGGTGAACAACGTTGCACTCTTTGAGAATGGCTTCGACGACTTCAGACAGGAAGACGCGGCCTCGATCACTGAGCAGTTCCTGAGGTGGACCGTGTCGCAGCATGAATCATTGGAGCAGGAAGGAGGCCACATCGCTCGCTGTAGCCGCGGGGAGAGCGGCAGTTTCGGCGTATCGCGTGAGGTGGTCCACAGCAACAATGGCCCAGCGGTTACCGGCCGACGTTAGTGGAAGTGGCCCATACAAATCGATGCCAACGCGCCCAAATGGCCTGGCAGGGCAAGGTAGAGGTTGCAGACCTACTGGTGACAGGTGCGTTGAAGTTTTGCGGCGCTGACATTCTATGCAGGAGCGAACGAATTTCTGCACTTAGCGGTACATGCCGCGCAAAGTACCGTTGGCGAATGCGCTGGTAAGTCTTCGATACCCCGGAGTGCGCACATTGCGGATCAGTATGAAAGAATTCGCATATGTCAGAGCGCAGACTGCGCGGTATGACTAGTAGCCACTGGCGGCCGTCACCGCTGTAATTGCGTCGGTGGAGAAGGTCGTCGCGAATGGCGAAATGGTGGGCTTGACGACACAACGCGCGAGTGGATGGAGTGGATGGATCAGTCAGCAAGTCTATCAGTGAGGCAATCCATTGATCCTTGCGCTGTTCAGTAGCAACGGCATGAATGCTAATGAAAGAAACGGCAAGGTGAGACGCTGAGTCGTGGGCATTGTCGTCAGGCAATGGAGAGTGCGACAGGGCGTCGGCGTCAGCATGTTGCCTTCCGTTGCGGTACAGCATGCGGATGTCGTAGTCTTGCAGGCGAAGTGCCCACCGGGCGAGACGGCCTGAGGGATCTTTCAATGATGACAACCAGCACAGTGCGTGATGGTCGGTGACTACATCAAATGGGCGACCATATAAATAAGGTCGGAACTTGGTAAGGGCCCAGACGATTGCCAGACATTCGTTCTCAGTGACGGTGTAACTAGTCTCGGCTTTTGTAAGCGTACGGCTTGCATACGCCACGACATATTCCGGGAACCCTGGTTTGCGCTGCGCAAGGACAGTGCCGAGACCGACACCACTGGCGTCCGTGTGTACCTCTGTAGGGGCAGTAGGGTCGTAGTGGCGGAGTATTGGAGGCGACGTCAACAAACGACGGAGCGTTGTGAATGCGTCGTCACACTGTGATGACCACGAATGGAGAGGCCCGTTACTACCGAGGAGCTTTGACAGCGGCGATACAATAGACGCGAAGTTTCGGATGAAGCGCCGAAAGTAGGAACACAGTCCTATGAAACTGCGCAGTTCCTTGACGGATTTCGGCTTGGGGAACTCGGTCACGGCCCGAAGCTTGGCTGGATCGGAGAGAATTCCGTCCTTGGACACGACGTAGCCGAGTAATGTCAACTGCCGAGCTGCAAATCGGCACTTCTTTAGGTTCAGTTGCAGACTGGCGTCACTCAGACGCGTTAAAACATGCCGCAGGCGTTGAAGGTGCGTGGAGAAGTCCGGAGCGAAAACGATGACGTCATCGAGGTAGCACAGGCACGTGTGCCATTTCAGGTCTCGCAGAACGGTATCCATCATGCGCTCAAAGGTGGCGGGCGCATTGCACAGCCCAAACGTCATGACGTTGAATTCGTACAAGCCGTCGGGAGTGACGAAAGTGGTCTTCGGTCGAGCGTCCTCAGCCATAGGTACTTCCCAGTACCCTGAGCGCAAATCTACAGATGAAAAGAATTCGGCTCCTTGCAGGCTGTCAATCGCGTCATCCACACGCGGTAGTGGGTACACGTCCTTACGAGTGATCTTGTTGAGACGTCGGTAGTCCACACAGAACCGCACAGAACCGTCCTTCTTCGCGACGAGAACGACAGGAGACGCCCAGGGGCTGTTAGAGGGTCGAATAACATCGCGGCGTAGCATGTCGTCCACTTGCTCGTTGATTACACGGCGTTCTGTGGGAGATACGCGATATGGACGTTGCCGTAGTGGTGGTTGTGCGCCTGTGTCAATGCGATGCGTAACACTGGATGGGCGGCCGAGAGAAGGTTGAGAGACATCGAAAGAAGAGCGGAATTCTTCCAACAGGGCCAGAAGCTGGGAGCGCTGGACCGGCGTATAAGGTTGTCGGCAATGGAAGGACCGAATACATCAGCGGATGATGAAACAGATGTAGAAACAGCACTAAGCGCATTGGAACTTCGGCAGTGCGTGTCATCAGGTTGATCCATGACTTGTGCGTCTTCGATGGGTTCCACGCTGCCGAGACATTCCCCTCGCACCAACGTAACACTGTACGGGGATGAGTTCAGAACAAAAATAGTGGTGCTGCCGCAAGTTACTTGCACGGTCGCGAAAGGAACCAGCAAACCTTTTCTGGTGAAAACACGATGAGATGGTGAGAGGAGTGCAGCGGTGTCGAAAAGACTTGCACAGTAGACCGACAGCGCCGCGGACGAGTTTGCAGGCACTTGCGTGTCGTCCCTGACGAGTAACTTGCTTGCAGTAGATGGACTGTCGGCCGGCGTCAAAGAAGAGAATGGTGTCAGCTCTATTTCTGCTGGTGCGCAATGAATGACGGCGTCGTGGCGGGAGAGAAAATCCCATCCTAGGATGACGTCGTGAGAGCATGAAGGAATTATGATGAATTCGACGGCATACATCACGTCCTGAATCATGAGGCGGGCTGTACACATCGCTGTAGGGTGAATGCTTTGGGCGCTGGCTGTACGGAGGGAGAGCCCGGAAAGTGGCGTGGTCACTTTGCGCAGTAATCGGCTAAGCTTTGCGTCCATGACGGATACGGCGGCTCCAGTATCTACAAGGGCAGATGCACGAACACCATCCACAAGCACGTCTATCACGTTCGATGGTCTTTCCTGAGGGCTTCCGCAGTTCGACAGCGTCGCAGCCCTTGCCTCGTGGACTGCGACGACTAGTTTTCCTGGTCACCCTCTAGTGGACGTGGCCGCATCGGCGACAGTGAGCGACGTCGCGGAGAATGTGAGCGGCGGGTAGATGGAGCGGGGCGGGACGACGGTGACCTAGGTGGCGGTTGGTCATAAAAGCGGCTCGATTGGCTGGGAAAATTGAAGGCGACCTGCGGTCGCTGCACACGATTGCAGTAGCGTGCTATGTGACCGACGCAACCACAAGCAAAGCAGATGGGGCGATTGTCCGCAGTGCGCCATCGGTTCGCGGGTCCCATCCATGTCGAAGAACGCGATGGGCGAGCCGGCTGCTGATATAACTGCATAGTGGGCGGCACACGGGGCACGTGGATGACGTCGGTATATGTAGGCGGCACAGTTTCTCTGAAGGCCTGGGGTCTGGCGATGGTTTCGGTGTAACCAAGGGGGCCAGTCACAGGAATCGGTAGGGGTGGCCTGGCGACAACTTGGGCGTAACTGAGTGGTGTAGATACTTGAGGCGGCTGGTGATATTCTGGAACGACCTCCGCGATTTCCTGCTGAATGGCTCGGCGCAGAGGAGGCAGAAGTGTGCTTGACGACTGTTCAGCACGTTGCGGGGAAGCAAAGGCCAGTAAAGAGACCTGGCGGGCAACTTCCTCACGCACGAATGACTTGATTTCAGCAAGCAAGGTTGTGTGGTCAGGAAGTGTTGACAAGGCCGAGAGATCAGCGTCACGTGAGGGTGGTCGACGGGTCATCGAGCGCTGACGTCGCAGCTCCTCGTAACTTTGGCAAAGTGTAATGATCTCTGCCACAGTGCGAGGGTTCTTGGCCAGGAGCATGGTGAAGGCATCGTCGGCGATGCCTTTTAGAACATGGGTAATTCTGTCGGCCTCTGACATGCTCGCGTCCACTTTCTTGTACAAGTCAAGGATGTCCTCTATGTAGCTTGTGAAGGACTCACCGCTCTGCTGTGCTCGTTCACGTAACCGCTGTTCGGCTTGGAGCTTACGAACGGCAGGACGGCCAAACACGTCGACGACGGCGGTTTTAAAAGCGGACCAAGTGGGGAAATCGGATGCGTGGTTGTTGTACCACATGCCGGCCACACCCGCAAAGTAGAAAAACAGGTTGCCGAGTTTACCTGCCTCGTACCAATGATTGGGGACACTGACGCGTTCGTACATGGCCAGCCAGTCCTCGACGTCGGTGCCATCCGCTCCGGTGAAGACAGGAGGGTCGCGGATGCGGGGGACACCGGAACATGGCGTCGGCGCAGGAGGAAGCGTTTGCTGTGCGGCGTCTTGGTGCATGGTAGAAGGCACGGTGCTGGATCGAAGCTCCAGGGCCATCAAATGCTAACCGAAGGTGTTAGAAGGGCACAGCACTCTCCACCAAATTGTTGAGACGTTTATTGGCGGACACTTGTCGACGATGCTTGGCAGCGACAGTCAATGCGGATACCGACTCTCTGCACGAGCTGCTCTTCTTTTTGCTAAAAAAGGCAACCCACTAGAAGGTGCTGGAGAGGACGACCCACTGTTCTAAGGCTTCGCCACAATATATATATATATATATATATATATATATATATATATATATATATATATATATATATATATATATATATATGTGTGTGTGTGTGTGTGTGTGTGTGTGCGTGTGTGTGTGTGTGTGTGAATTGTAAGCAAAATATTCACAGCGTTTAAACTTCATCATCTTCATCTGTATATAATCCTGATCTCGAAAACGTCTTCGTTCAAAGCGTTGATCGGGTGATTCGGCCTATTAAACGCCGTCGCGACCCCAACGCTGCTACTGTCTTACAGAGTGGTGGAGGCTGCTTCGATCCCCGACTCCTCTTCGACGTCACGTTCCCCTGGAGCTTCATTCGGGTCGCCGCTTGCTTCCCCCGTCCGCTGTCATGGCTCAAGAACCGCTGCCCGGGACATCCAGCATCCCTGTCCAACAAACCATTCCGGCGTGGATCGTCAACGCCCGGCAGCGTGACCCACCCATCTCCTCTGGTCTTTCACGTGAAGACGCCGAGATATGGCTGAAAGAATGCGACATGAAAAGTGTTTATAACCAATGGCATCAGCCTCAAAAACGTCGTCACGTCGCCTTCTATTTGTCCGATGTCGCGAAAACGTGGTTTTTTAAGCACGAGAGCAGCTTCCCGGATCGGCCTACATTTGCTCAACAAGTCTGTAGGATTTTTAGGAAACCGAACATCCATTCAGAAGGGACCAAACGAAAGCTCGATAGGCGTGCCCAACATCCCGGGGAGACGTACACTTCGTACATTGAAGGCGTTCTTGCCCTTTGCCACCGCGTGAACTCGATGATGACAGAAACTGATCGTTTTCGCCACATCATCCAAGGGATAGGCCATGCCGCGTTTAATGCTCTGGCTGTTAAAAACCTCACCACCGTTGAGGACATCATCACCACATGTCAACATCTTGATGAACTCCAATCAGTTCGATTGCACCCAGACTACCAGACGCCAGTGACGGCCGGCCTTCCTCGGGTGCGGATTCACGCACGCTGATTCCCATTCTGAATCGCGGTGAACTGATTCGCGGGCACAAGGATTGTCATGTGCACCCGCCCCTCGGCCTCACTCTCCATCCGCTGGTACGTCTGCGCGACATCATCAAAGGGGAGCTCTCATCCATGGCTTGCACTCTTTCATCCAACACTCCGACGCCACCCACGCCGCCCATGACGTATGCGCAAGTCGCTGCCATGCCACCTGCCTTGGTTCAGCCCGCACATCCTGTTTCTGCGCAGTCCAACGTAGCAGCATTTGCACCACACTCACTTGTCCCAGCGCCAGAACCAGCGCCTGTCACAGCTCCAGCACTCTACGCCACCTGGCGCTCGCCTCGCCCAATATGGATTATTCCTAAATAAATAGCAGTATTCCTGAATAAATTTGTGTACTATTGTGGCATTCGGGGCCATATTTTACGATTTTGCCGGAAACGCTAGCAGGGTGAACGCCGTGGCTACGACGTTTACGAAAGGAATTCGGTGCCTTCCCCGAACCAGTATACCAGCGCCGCCCTACGACACGTTCCTTCTCTCCGACTTCTCCACTCGCCGCACCTCGCCCCTACTATCCCGGACGGCGCCAGTCCCCCTTCACCTCTGCGACGCTACACATCTCCTCTGAGACCAGCTGCACCTACTTCTGACTACCACTCGGAAAACTAGCTGGTGCAGTTTTTGGAGGGAAAGCTGCATCGCTCGAACAAACACCAAGACTTCCAGAGGGCCCAGCCATTTTGTTATTAGTGTATGCGGAAGGGGTACCAGTTCAAGCATTGGTGGACACGGGGGCTGCTATTTCTGTTATTCATGCGGATTTGTGTTCTCGTCTACGTAAGGTTACCACACCTCATTCTGGCACTCTCTTACGTAGCGCAAGTGACTCGCAGATACGGCCGTCAGTACAGTGCACCATCAGAGTTTTCATTGATGGGATCCAGCATCATATTCAGTTTGCCGTGTTGGCTTCTCGTGCTTTTATGCTTATTTTAGGATGGGACTTTCTTTCTGATGCTGCTGCTTCTGTATCTTGTCGACGAAGACTCATACATATGCGAGAAACAGATATCTCTCCGAAATCATCACGTAACCGGCTACGAACAGCCAACGATTTCCTTGTGCCACCTAACCACGAGCATGTTATCACTGTTATGTCTGACTCCATTGACCACGGTGACGTCCTAGTCACTCCATCAGCCCGTTGTCTATCCAGAGGGATTGCACTTTCATCGAGTCTTGTCCGCTTCTCCAACGGCACCGCCTTTCTCGCTGTACTGTCACTAATGAGCCGATTCTGCTTACCATGGGCACTGTTGTAGTTTCCAGCGTGGACACACAATTAACCTATCTCTGTAGTGGCTTCGAATACTGCAGTCTGGTGGAATCACGTTCAGTGCCAACAGATGCTCAACCTACTACGGCTCTCGTCAACACCATCAGCACGGATCTCACTCCTCCGCAAGCCGACGAACTGCTGGCGTTGTTGTCCAAGCATAAATCTTGTTTTGACGTACATTTCACTGCTCTAAGTCAGACTTCTGTGGTGGCTCATCGCATACACACCGAAGGAACTTATAATGTCCGTCGTCGACCATACCGTGTCTCTTCCAGCGAATGGGAGATCACCGACAAGCACGTTGCTGATATGCTAAGAAAAAATATCATCTGCCCCTTCTCAAGCCCTTGGTCGTCACCTGTCGTTCTCGTGCAAAAAAAAAAAGACGGCTCGGTGTGATTCTGCGTTGACTACCACGCATTGAACAAAGTAACCAGAAAAGAAGTATATTCCTTGCCGCGCATGGATGATGCATTACATTCCTTACAAGGAGCGGAATAATTTTCGAGTTTTGACCTGTGCTCTGGTTATTGGCCAATTCCAATGCATGGGGATGACAAGGAAAAAACCGCCTTTGCCACACCCGACGGACTTTCCGAATTTGACGTCCTGCCTTTCGGCCTCTCCTATGCGCCAGCAACTATCAACGAATGATAGACACTGTATTGCGGGGCTATAAGTGGAAAACGTGCTTATCTTACCTTGACGACATCGTCATATTTCCTTCAACATTCGAACAGCGCTTGCAGCGCCTAGATAAAGTTCTGACGTGTCTTCTCGCAGCTGCTGGTCTTCAGCTCAACACCAAAAAGCGCTACTTTGCAAGCAAAAGTATTAAAGTACTCGGACATCTCGTCAGCAAAGATAGAATCCGGCCTGATCCTGACAAGATTACTGCCGTTCTTCACTTCCCGGTGCCTCAACGTGCCAAAGAGCTCCAAAACTTTCTTGGCCTTGCGTCGTACTTTCGGCGCTTTATAAGAGACTTCGCCACTATTGCTGCGCCACTTCACCAACTCCTTTCTTTAGGATCGTCATACGTATGGTCGGACGAATGCCAAACGGCTTTTGACACCTTGAAACGTGCCCTCACGTCTGAGCCAGTGCGTTGTCATTTTGATAGCGCCTCACCCACTCTCCTCTATACTTATGCTAGCGGACACGGACTCGGCGCTGTACTTTTGCAAGGAACAGCGCATTATGGCGAATGTGTGGTCGCATACGCTAGTCGCTCCCTCACAGCAGCAGAGAAAAACTACACCATCTCCGAGCAGGAGTGTCTGGCTGTTGCCTGGGCCATCCAGAAGTTTCGGCCACATATTCACGGCCGCCACTTTACCGTCGTCTCTGACCACCGCTCTTTGTGCTGGTTGTCGACGTTGAAGAATTTGTCTGGATGTCTCGGTCGCTGGATACTTCGTCTCCAAGAATACGTGTTCGACGTTACCTAAAAATTCGGCAAGAAACACAATTATGCCGATGCCCTTAGCCGCTCTCCTTTACCATCATCATGAGGCACTGCTGGCCTGTTGCCAACTGCGAGTGAAGCCACCAAACCGTCTCCGTCAGTTCATTCACTCGCCGCTGTCAACTTTATTTCTGCCTTAGGTAACTAGACGCTTGCATCCCACGAACACATCGACATTTACTGTCGCTCTAAAAGGCAGCGCCTTTACGGCTTCTCTCGTCCTCCCAACACCCATGCCTATTGACAGCTGCACAACTTGAAGACTGAAAACTCAATCCTTTGCCGCTTTGTCTTCCACTCGAAGGACAGAGCTGGGTTCCTGTCGCTCCTTGTTCCCTAAGGGCGCAGATTTCGTAGGCATTTCACGATGATCCAAGGCTGGTAATCTCAGTTTTCGAAAAAAATGTATGAACGCATCCGCAGTCGTTTTGCCTGGCCTGGGCTTTCCACCTGCGTAGCGCGATATGTCGCGTCATGCTTGCTTTGCCAACGCCGCAAGCGACCCACTTCCTCCCCGGCCAGTCTCCTACAACCTCTCCCGTGTCCTGACGCTCCCTTCGATGTCATCGGCATTGACCTCTACGGACCGATACCAATATCAGCTAGCGGCAAGCGATGAATTGTCACGGCAGTTGACCACTTGACAAGGTACGCCGAAGCAGCTGCACTTAGTTCAGGATTGGCAGAAGACATTCTCACATTTTCTTCTGAAGGCAATCCTTATGAGACATGGTGCGCCAGCATCCTAATGAGCGAACGCGGCAGGGCGTTTCTCTCGAAACTACTTGAACGTTCTCCATGCATGTAATATAATTCATAAGACGACCTCTAGCTACCATTCTCAGACTAACGGCCTCACAGAGCACTTCCATCGAACTTTGAGCGATGTGATATCTATGTATATTAACGCCGACCACACCAACTGAGATACCATCCTGCCATTTGTGACTTTTGCATACAATACCGCTACGCAGCGCTCCACGGGTTATTCCCCATTCTTTCTCGTCTATGGCCGTCAACCGACATCTCCACTCGACATCTCCTTTTTTGACGTCCCTGTGAACTCATCATCGTGATCGAGAAAGCACTTAATATCTCGCCTGGCCGATTGTCGCCGACGTGCCCGCCTCAATACAGAGGCAATCCAGCTAGAGCGGTAGACTTGCTACGATGGCGTCCACCGCGTAGTTGACTTGAATACTGGAGACGAAGTACTGTTATGGACACCAACGTGGGTTACCGGCCTGTGTCATAAGGTTCATTCACGTTTCATTGGCCCCTACGCTATAGTTGAGCAGACGTCTCCTGTTAACTACCGAGTAACCCATGTTGTCATGCCTTCCGGCGGCCATTTTTGTGGTACGGAGGTTGTTCACGTGTCGCGCCTAAAATCGTTCGCGTGACATACACCACCCTCATAAACATCGGCCACGTTGGCCGCTTCCGTGTGAGTGAGAAATTAGTGCAAGCTCAATATTCACAGCGTTTGACCTTCATCTTCTTCATCTGTATATAATCATCATCTCCTAGAGAGAAAAACAACTTTATTGATGGCATAACAAGGTCGGTAAACATAATTTGCTGGTTGTTCGAAGGGTGGTAACCAAAAGCTTGCCACGACCGTTTCAGCCCAGTTAACCACTTCTGCCAGAAGATAGTAGACAGCTGACGACAGGAGCGACTCCCACGCCTCCAGGGAGAAAGCTGCCAGTGTTGTTCTTGTTATCGTTCGAAGCGTTGATCAGGTGATTCGGCCTAATAAACGCCGTCGCGACCCCTACGCTGCTACGGTCTTACAATATATAAAAACGCAAAAATAGATATGTGGGGTTTAACGTCCCAAAACCACCATATGATTATGAGAGACGCCGTAGTGGAGGGCTCCGGAAATTTCGACCACCTGGGGTTCTTTAACGTGCACCCAAATCTGAGCACACGGGCCTACAACATTTCCGCCTCCATCGGAAATGCAGCCGCCGCAGCCGGGATTTGATCCCGCGACCTGCGGGTCAGCAGCCGAGCCACTAGACCTTAGCCACTAGACCACCACGGCGGGGCTAAAACGCAAGAAAGGAAAAAGTAATGCAGAAAAAAATCACAGCATCTTCATGCAGTGAAAGATGATGAGTGAGGCGAGGTATCTATCTGTCCATCCGTGCATTCATCAGTCTGTCTCTCTGTTTGCGTGTCCCTCCGTCTGTGCGTTCGTCCTTGCATCCGTCTGGCCATCCGATACTGCTGATTACGCATGACACAGGACAAGGTTAGACTAAAAGGAGCTTCGCCGCTAAAACACAGTATAATCATGGACTGAATGACGATGAGTTGGGCGAAGCGTCTGTCCGTTCGCCCATTCGTACGTGCGTCCGTCTGTTCACTCACCCGCTACTGCTTCCGTCCATCCGTCCATCTTTTTGGCGATGAGCACGAGCTGCCGAGGCCCTCCACTCCACATCGTTCATGCCCCACCAACGAGGCGACGAGCACCAGCCGCCGTGGTGCTCCGCGCTCGCCGCTCTGCTTCATCCATGCCTCACCAATGATCAACCGTTTACAGCGATGATCCAAGAGACTGAGAGCGGCACTCTTCCTCGCCCACCAATTCACAACCCACGCAGCAGCCGATCAGAGAGTAGCGATACAGTGACATCTAGAATATTATCACTCAACTGCACTTAGTTTGTACTTCTATGAGACAGTGCTGTCTATATACTGTTCGGAAGATACTGCCTTTCTTTTTTTTTCTTGTCATGTCTCTCAGTTACGCCTGACGAAGCACAAGGTTAGACTAAGAGGAGCTTCGCCCCTAAAACGCTCCGGCGCCCGGAATCGAACGTTTGACCTTTCCTTCGTGAGCGCGCGGTGTTAGCCACTGAGCCACGAAGGAGCACATGTTTCAACGTTGAAACGGCAAGCATGGCCTCTGAGATGGCACGCGCGCGGCGAGTTTCTCTCCAGCCGTCCCAATAAACGTTACTAGCTGTTTCCAATCGCACGGAGAGGGCGTGTTTCCAGAGGTGGGCGCGGCCCCCTCTTTTCTCCGCAGCGCGACGCTCCTTTGTATGGTCGAAAAGGCTGCCGTGCTGTTGGCGAAGTTTGCGTGTGGCGAAAAAAAATACTGCTTGGCACGTTTATATCACTTCATGCTCGTTGGGGAATGTCGGGTCAAGGTGTACGAGAGGCAAAGTCAATGCTTGGGCATATATTTTCTCAAAGTGGCTTTTTGCTGAAGATTGCGCCACCCATATTAATGCACTTTCATTTAGGGTGCCTCTGCAAGAGATCCAAGCGTGCTGAAAACTTCCTCCACCTTGAAGTTTGCAGGTTGTATAGTATGGAGGGCAGTGGTGAAGAAAAAAAAAAGACAGCCCGATGTACAAGCGACGTCAGAAGAGTGCCGCGTTCTACGCTCACGGATTACAGTCGATTAAAAGGGTTTCCTTTTCTTTCGTTTCATGAAACTGGCGCTACTTTTCGTTGTAACACCACTTCAAGAGACCTCCCATAGAGCCACAGAAGCAGAAAACAAGGAGGAGGGTGCAGGCAGTCACCGTGCTTCGAGACTACGTCTAGACTGAACGTAGCAGGTTCAGCGACGACCCCGTGCTGGTTACAGGCACGTTTCGGTCATTTCTGGTCGCCCATTCGTACTGTGAATTTTGCGGTGCTCAGTGGATACGTTAGGCAACAAAAAATGAACATCAAAATCCTTTAATTGTTCAAGAAGTACGCAACACGCATTCAGACTTTGATGTATCTTGCATAAAACACTGCGGTGTTACAGAGCAGTGACCATTTGCACTTTTTCTTTGTGTAGTAGCCCACCTCGGCGAATACATAGTTTTCATTAAAATGGCAAAGTTATGCTACATGTGTGACCCTTTGATTTGGATGAAGTGGAGAGTACAGTAAGTGAACACGACTCAGATATAGCCATTGTGCTACGAAGACATAATCGAAATTCAGATGGCAAAAAACGAGATGATGAAAATTCAGGTACTTTCAATGTGAAAGACGTGAGGAGTGATACGTCGATGAATCGAAGCCTCCTACAATATTGCGGCCAAATTACTTCTCACGTACTTATTTCAATTACATGACTAGGGCACTCAGTTATCTAGAGCGTCATTGCGCTTTGGTCGACCACCTCATACATATACGTACGCGGTATTTTAGTAAAATTACGAGTCAGGATAGGAGAGCAATACGATGCAACTACGATAATTAGCACTGTTTTACCCCATACAAGGCTCCAGAAAGGGAGAATGTTAGAATGCCTCTATATTTCTCAAATCAAGGTATTTAGCACCAAGACAGAATGGACCGTAATGAAAAAAGTAATACTACCACAGACGAATTGATACCTCCTTAAAATTACCTATCAGGAAAATGCCGCAGTTGCCGTGCTTTTTTTTCGCAAATTGAACCAAAGTAAATGCAGTTACAGAAAAAATATATATTTTCGTTAGGTTCAGCCAGAAGGTCCTGGCGGTGATTTTTGCTCGTAGGCGGAAAAAAAAAAAAAACACGCGCACGCTGGAATCCTGTGTGATCCGTATGCCACACTCTCCGCCGTCGCCAGAACCCTCACTGAAAGCGCCCTCTCGCGGTAGCCGAGTGCGCGAGGCTGTGCTCGTTGATTTTGCTGGGGAGTGCGCAATTGGTACGACTGGAGAGAAACATGCCACGCGCCCTCATCTCGCAGGCTGCGTGACAAGCTAATTATATCTGCCTCTTCGTGCTGGTGGCGCCTATATCGGGATATATAGTGTGTTTTCAGCATTACCAGCGAGATGGCGCGATGAGTGCGCTCGGCGTAAAGCTCGGCGCCCAGCTCGTCGTGATGCGCCGATGCGCGCTCATCTCCCACTTGTGCTTTCTGCGTCGAGTGAAGGGGCCTTATCCGCGCATTTATCCAGTGGTGGGGGATAATCGCGCGCCTTCGGCTTTCACCGGAACAATTTCTTTTAGTTGCCAGGCGCACAAAGATCACTTAGCTCGCTGCACAGGTTCCGTTTGCGAAAATAGAGCGCTTTTCACACACACGAATGTATTAACTGGGATTGTTGTTGATTCGCAATTATATCTGTACCTGTGATTACGCTTCGTGCATCGTTTTTTGTTTATACAGCACGTTAAGTGTCGAGCTGTAATCGTCGGTACTTAGCTCTCGTTTTGCGTGTGTTGTTTTCGTGCGGATTTGTGCGTGGGAAGCGCGCTGCACGTTTGGTCTGCTTGCTATTCTCAGCGTTACATCCCAAGTTGTTGCTATCGCATTCATTGCTTCACCCTTGTGGCGAAACTCTGACTTTCTTAATTTTAAAGTTAGAAACTTTGGACCAAGAGAGGCTGTAAAGCTCAATTTATTCGCACAATTTATGCCAATAATTATATAGGAGTGATATCAGTGACATTTTTTTCTTCTTTGTCAGTGGAGGTCTTCTCGCGGCATTCGCCCCTTCATGTGGGACGGGAGGAGGAAAAGAAAGCATGACAAGTTCTCGCACCTCATCTGGTTTTGTGCTGCTGCCCCCGTGATCAGCCCACATTTGAATAACCGACGATACTATGCGATGACGTAACAGCACATCATACTGACTTCATCATGACATTGTATTGTCTGCATATGTGAAGTAATCATTACGTCCCTATGACACGCTGTCACGCGATCAGGTCGTCACGTGAGATCGTCGTATGGCGACGTTATCGCGTGATTGTTTTTGTTCTTCATCACTGGTATTGACGCCGTCAAAGGCAAATTTTCGCGTATGGTTAGACATATAAAACTCTCGCCTTAATAGCAGCACGAAAAAAAAAAGATACGTGAAGGTGACAAATACCAGTCCATGCGTGTGCCGCTTTCACGACGACCACGAGTTAAGCATTTGAGCGAAACGGAAGGGCCGTGATAGCTCCGTGGCAGAGCATCTAACGCGTTATTCGAAGGTCGCAGGTTCCATTCCTGCCCACGGTAAGTTATTTTTTGACCCACTTTTCTTCACATTTACATTACAATATGGTCTAATAACTTCCCCTATACTTTCCTTGGCACCATTGTCTGTTAGAAGAATGAAAAAAACTTTATTTTTGTCTGTTACATAACGATAATATTGTGTCAAAACGCGGAAAAACGAGCCCTTAAGCATACACTTCTCTCTCTCTTTCCCTCTCTCTCAATAAACATATATATATATTCCGTGAACATTTGTTTGCACTTGCGCAACGATGCGAACAAGAAAGTACTAGCAACACCAAAAACGATAAGCTGATATGAAGCCCTGGTGCTCGCTAGGGTGGTAGCCCCTTACACTGCTACGTAAATCGACTTCCGCGCATGGCATATAACTACAATTGACGTTATCTCGACGGGGTGACAGTATGATAGGAGTACACATGCAAGGTTTATAAAGTGGGATTGCCAGCATTGCGACATCAACATTTGTTTCACGAATACTACGGTCTAGTTGAAAAGCCTATTCTTCCGAGACCTGGCGTGACTCTGTAGCAGATTGCTTGTTTGCCACGCAAAATGCTTGGGTTTGATTCCTACTGGGATCCTAAAATTGATTGTTTGCATTTGTCAGGTCAACGCTGCCTATGTCAGATTTTGTTTTTAACGCTCTTGCGTTAAAATTGTCTATGTGTGTTCTCGTGGTTCCTGGGTAGATGCTAAGTGTCAATCACATGTGGCACATATCCGCCCGTGGGTATGGGCCGCTGTTTTCGGGAAGTGTTTAAAGACGTACGCGACGAGATTTTGGCATAATTCATGCCTTGCTCAGCGGGTCAGATTCGTCAAACTAACTGACCCTCCCCTACCAGTTGTGGTTGACGACAAGTTAAGGGGGTGATCACGAGAGCACCCAGACGTAAGCGCATAGAAATATATATATATATATATATATTGTCATGATGAAGAAAGACGCTGGGGTTTCTGGCGCGGGGACAGCGAGCTGGGAAAGGCAGAGGAAGACGAAGTTAGATAAAGAACAGCCGGCCTGCAGCAAAGGCGTTGTCTCTTTGTCTTATTTCTCCACGTTACAATGGCGCAGTCGACAGAGAAGACGTCATACGTCCCGGCTTCGTCATCCAGGACGCCCGCCGACGTGCAGATGCGGTAAGCGTCGCTTGGGGACGGCGTCAAGGCCTCCTCAGCAGCTGTGCACCTGCCGCCACTGCCACCACCGTTCGGGGATGGCGCCAAGGCCTCCTCGGCGGCCCTAGTATACCCATCACCGGTATTTCTTCATCAAAAGGGACACCGTCTACGCGTCCTTCGCCACGGATTGTGCCGTGAGCACAGGTCGACAAGTGAACCCTGCGGCACAAGCCACCTGTCCGTATCCTCGTGGATCATCGGCAGCGTGGTTCTCTCATCGTAAAAACGCTGTTCACGCTTCCTCGATCATGGAGCCGACAGCCCTCCTGCAGCCGGGAGCACCTGTGCCGCCATTCGGGGACGGCGTCCAGGCCTTCTCGATGGCTCCTGGGCAGGCTTGCCCCGGCCCCACCACGACAGTACATGGCCTGTCGTTGACCGGGAATGCCGTTCACGCTTCCCACTGCGACAACGTCCTGCTCAGTGCTTCATCGGCACCTCAGCCGCTCAGGGGTGCTGTTCAAGCTCCCTCGGCCGAGGGTACCACAGCAGTGAGTACGCTGATCGGGGAACACGTCCCCACTGGCTCCGCATGTGGGCCGCCCGAGAGTGCCACCGAGCTTTCGCGCACCATTGCGCGACTCCGCCTCGAGGTCGGCGCCCTGACAGCGTCGAGTTCTGCGATACTCCCTGCTGCTTTGCCGGGACTTCACATTATCGATGAGGCGTTGGCCGCGGCCGCCTCGCAAGACCATTCAACAACTTCCCCCGAGAGCCGCAGCAAGCTCCAGTATACTCTCGCGGCTCTTTCACACCAACTTGGCTGTGTGGCGTCGCTATTTTCGGGAGCTTCGCCTGCCGTGACACCACCACCGGCTGCCTCCGAGCTACCCGAGTTTCGCGGCTTCCAGGACGATGCCGTCGATTGGGTGGCTACCATCAATGCTCTCGGAGCTCGCAAGGGATGGAGCGACAATCAGAAGTGGTGCGTAGCCTTAGACCGCCTTCAAAATCCTGCTGCTGCGTGGCACAGGTACGAAGGCGTGCGGCAGCAGTCCTGGGCGGACTGGAGCGCCAAGCTCATTGCTGCGTTTGGAAGAATTGAGTCTGACCTCACTGCTACCTCTCATTCTACCCTCGCCACTACCGAGCAAGGGGCTATTGAGAAGCACAACGACGAGGCAGCTGCACCCTCTGCCAACCTGCCCTACCTCGGAGATCAACCTCACGAGGCGCCGCGCCCCCCTACAGCTGTGCCGCGTGCCCCCTCCCCGGACAGCTTCTCGGAGTACCCTGCGGCAATCATCGAGACAAGCTGGACGGTGTACTCCTCCGGGCAGATCTCTGACTCCGCGTCGACACCTGACACACAATTACCCTTGACCCAACTTAGGACCGCCTATAAAGCACAGAAGCCAGTGAGCCAGCCTCCAAGCTGGTCAGCCTCAAATGGCTTGGATCCATTGACCTGCTGCGTGACGACGGCGGCTCTTCCACAACCAGCCGGAGACCAAGCACACGTCACAACGGCCAGTTTGACCCATAGTAAGGAGCCGCACCATCCCCTGCCACCTTTGCCGTCATTGGCCGATTGCGTGGACGCTCGTAACCTGCCAAATGCCGTCTTCCCTAACGAGCCACAAGTGCCTACTCCACCTGAGGAGGATGCCATCGAAGTCATTCCGGTGCAGTTCACGGTTACTCCGGATGGCGAGGCAACTGGCCATGTCGACATGAACGCACGTGACGGATTGGCAAAAACCTCCACTTCGACCAGCAGTGCATCAGCGAAGCCGCTAGAGCACGACTTGCGTCGCAAGTCTACGCGCAAAGTCTACACAGCGATGTCGCTGATATCTATCGATATAGCCCATCGTACCTTCCCTCGCTCTGAACAACGCAGGCGTCCCCGCTCAGTGTGGGCCGCAGTACTGCATACTGGTGTCCCTGCAATGTCATCCAAGCAGCGAAGGGGTAGTCATCGCGATGGTCCGCCACCAATGCGATCACTCCGCACCAGCCAGTATCACCTGCTGGGTTTACATTCTCCAGGTGACTACATTAACTTGCCGCGCGGACGCGACCTGCAACGACCACCTCGACACAGCCAGGGTCGTCCACCAGAGTACAGGACAGTTCCACAGGACAGCTCGAGGCGTGCACATGACAGACTACCACGGCACTCCCAGTGCCGCCCTCCAGAGAAAATTGCCCTTTGCGCGCACGCAGTCGTGGCCGAGTGTCATGATGAAGAAAGACGCTGGGGTTTCTGGCGCGGGGACAGCGAGCTGGGAAAGGCAGAGGAAGACGAAGTTAGATAAAGAACAGCCGGCCTGCAGCAAAGGCGTTGTCTCTTTGTCTTATTTCTCCACGTTACAATATATATATATATATATATATATATATATATATATATATATATATATATATATATATATATATATATATATATATATATATGTATATATATATATATGTATATATATATATATATATATATATATATATATATATATATAGATGGGTATATAGATAAATAGATGGATAGAAGGATGGATGGACGGACGAGCAGATGAACGAATTAATGAGCAGATAGATGCATCAGCAGATGGATGGATGGATACGCGAATAGACGCCAAAAGGACTTGGAGTACGTAAAGAAATGTTTCGCATTAAAAATAAAAACGACACACCTGCGTGGAACGCGCAATAGAAGCGCAGCGACAGCTTAAAGGGTGGCATTTTTTAAAGCGCCTTTTTAATCACTCTCGGGGGCAACTGCTACTAGCATACTTGGATGGCGCCATTGGACCATAGATGATTTTAGTGTAGTGGTAAAGCGCCCATTGTGCCATGAATAATCATTTTTGTGTCGTGGGAAAGCGCCCATTGTGCCATAAATGGTAATTTAGTGTATTGGGAAACCACCCATTGTGCCATAAGTAGTAGTTTATAGTATTGGGAAAGCACCCATTGTGCCATAAATAGTAATTTTAGTGTATTGGGGAAGCGCTCATTGTGCCATAAAAAAAAATGGCAGGTCCCACATACTGTGCGAATCGATTATATGCAAAGCACGAATGAGAAAGGCTGATACGTCATTTTAAAATCAGCACAACGTTACGAGGTTGAGGTACATGATGCCATACATGAGTTTCGTGTCCTGATTATCATGTTTGGATGTGTGTTTACCTTAGTAATCTATTCACGTCACGTGATACCAAGTTTAGTACATGTGGAGCTAGCGAAACGACCCGCGAGCACGCTATAAGCATGGTATGCTGTCGTGTTCATACATGACACGCGTGTCAGGATTATCATGTTTGCACCAGTCATATACTTTCGCCATCCATTGACGTCACGTAACACCAAATTTTGTATATATAGAGCTAGCAAAATGGCCGCAAGCGCAGTATGAAGGGCCCAATATGCTTCAAGGTAGCGTTAAAGCGCGTGCACAATGTGCACAGCGACACTACGTTAGCCAAACGCGAGCACTCTATATAGTCTGACGCCAGGTGCGACCGGTGCGACCAGCATTCGTCAGTGCGGCCCGACGGCAACCGGCCTGAAATGCGACATGCTCCATTTCGCGCCGATCCGTTACTTGTCTCCTCACAAGTCACGAAGACCAGCTTAGGTCCATCCAGAGGGCCCACAACGTAGCCGTGGAGTTTAACCTCCCCGTCCCGTCGTGGGGGTGGCCCACCGGTGTTGCCCCGAAGGTGGATTGAGCGGCCGCCTCCGGATATTAATAAAGTTCGTTGCCTTCCTGCCTGCCTGCCATTACACAGACAACACTGCGTCTCCCTCTTTTCGTAATAGAGGGACGCTGGACGCGCTGAAACGCGCATGCGTCAAAGCAACGCAGCGCGGCGCGCACCTGCGAGTAAATGGCAGAACCGGCACCTGGTGTCGCAACGCCGACGTGACGCGTCGCGATGAATGCCAGCGACCACGTGACCACGTAACGTCGAATGTATTGGAGCCTTGACTGTGGCATATAGTCATGTTCTCACATGACACACATCTCATGAATATCATGTTTGTACCAGTCACATACCTTCGTCATCCATTGACGTCACGTATACCAAATTTGGCATGTGTGAAGCTAGCGAAACGGCCGCGAGTGCATCATGTGCTTGTCATGTAGTCTTGTTGTTACATGGCACGAATGTCTTGATTTTCATGTTAGGGTCAATCGCTTATGTTTGCTATGCAATCATATCATACCATACCAGTTTTACAACATGCTATGTGAAGGGAACCACTGCAAGAGCTGCAGGACCATGAAATGTAAATCATGACATTCATGAAGTCCATGTCATTATTTTTATGTTATGACTAGTCAACTATGTTCTTCATACAGTCATGTTATGCCATACCAAGTTTGGTATCGATACGATTATCGAAATGGCCAGGAAAGCTAAAGTCGTAGGCGGCTAGATAGATTGATAAATAGATAAATATGCTCGAAGTCGCCGAAGTTCGCTAAGAAGTGCTTCGCATTTAATGATGATGATTGTCATGTGGGGCTTAACGTCCCAAAACCACCATATGATTATGAGAGACGCCGTAGTGGAGGGCTCCGGAAATTTCGACCACCTGGGGTGCACCCAGGTGGTTTACGTGCACCCAAATCTGAGCACACGGGCCTACAACATTTCCGCCTCCATCGGAAATGCAGCCACCGCAGCCGGGATTTGGTCCCGCGACCTGCGGGTCAGCAGCCGAATACGTTAGCCACTAGACCACCGCGGCGGGGCATGCTTCGCATTTAATAATTTCAGTGTAGTGGGAAAGCGCTCATTGTGTCATTATTCATAATTCTTCGGAAAATCGCCCGGTACATACTTGTAACGAATTTCATGCACTTTGTTGATAGTCTGGCAGTCGACCATGAAGAAATATTGCGAAGCTTTTGCAATGCGGGTTGAAGGGTTCAACGAATCACTCGTTGCACAATTCGCGTGTGACGTCCGATTGTATATTTGGTGTTTTAAAACGCTTTATTACCGATGTTGGCGTGATTCCTCACCTGACATTAAGCCCGCATATGGTCAGTTTGCAACGTAGTTTGAAGCACAGGCGTAGGCCAGTGTTAGAGTACTAGGCTACTAAGCATGTGAGCCGGATTAGATTCCCATGTTGTTCTCGGTATTTTTTATCAATTTAGGTTTTTTTTCTTATTTAGGGTGATAGTGGTTACGGACACCGGCGGCGGCGTACTACTACTGCGCCAGAATCAGACCTTGCTGTATTTCACAGCAGTCTTTACTGCAGCAAAGTCCTAACAGGACCATTGGCCCTGCTTCATCTAAGAGAACAAGCGTTAGCCAAACAGGAGATATGACGCACCGCATTCTTCCTGCTGTATTTGTTCATAATATTTATGAAATTATAATTAGATTGTTCGCAAGTGCTTTTTTAGCTCTTTTCTTGCATCCAATACTAAATAGGTCTCTGTACTATACTTTCGGTCTGGCCACTGCAGTATGTATTTCATGACGGGCAACCAAAGTAAGACGTCTGCTTTATTTGCTTAACTGTCTGCGTCGAACAACTCGTGTATAACAGGCATAAACTTGACATGAAGGCACGGACAGAGAGTGAAGAGCACTGACCAACAACTGTTTTATTCCACGGACTATACCAGGTATAAACACATGAGCAGAGCCGGCGGGTAAAGCAATTAAATAAAGCAAGGAAAAGCAATCAGCAAGTTAAGCACTGGGTGACACTGACACGGGTTAAATCACTAGCCCAGATAGCAACCATCTTTGCCTGCATTTACTCTCCTACTGTTTGCACGTTTACATGCAGTGAAGCGATTAGAAAAAAAAACATACAATTTTGGGCGCGCCTTGAGTATACACTACAAAACCTTGCTCTTGCCGCTTAGTAAAATGGTGAAGTTCAGCTCGCCTAATATTGGAAATTATATAACAATCGTAAAATAGCTTGGAAGGAGATGTGGGAGGCGTTGTTATGTTGAATGCTGTGTCTTTTTTATAAGAGTCCCAATTATTCGCTTAATAAAGACAATTTTCCACATGCACAAAATTTTGTCTTGTCTTATCCTAACAAGAAAGTTGACTATGCTTCATGATTAATTGCCATAGTTATTTACGAAGCCATCTGTAATGTGTTCCTGTGAGTATTGAGTGTGACTGTTTAATGCCCAACGGTCTGCCTATTTTTCATTCATTTGTCTTCATATTTTAGGCCTTCATAATTTTTAATTATAGCTAACCGTCATGCAATAGAGGTGGCAACAGCGCGAATAGAAGTGGTGCCGTTTCACGCTTTACAATAATACAGCACCCCAGGTGGTCAAAAGTTCCTAAGTCATCTACGGCGTCTCTCACATTCATATGTTGGTTTGGGGACGTTAAATGCCACATATAAATCATCGCTTTGCAATATAGCTGAGACGCTTCTGCGTTGCACATGTTCTCTAGTTGAAAAAAAATTGATGATAGATTGCATGCTAGTAATTATACCAACACAGAATCCTTGACGCGAGCAAAAAAGTAGAACGTAAAAATTCATTTAAGTTTTACCTCCTCTCTGTGAGTCTTTGAAGTGAGTCTAAACAGGGCTCTCAAACTCACCTCATAGCCAGCAAGCCACGCTCACTCAATGAAAATGGATATGACAGATGCTTGGTCTAGTTGGAGTTTGGGACTCAACATATTTGCACAGCGCAAGACTACGAGTGGTTCCGGCCGCAACCAGTGAAAAAAGAGACAAGGACAGAAAAGAGCGCCGACTTCAACTGAAGTTTTATTAAATAAGCGCGAACGCTGGAAATATATATTTGTGACAGAAACCAGCACATCACAGCACAATCGCGCAACATATTGCATGACAGACAGACGATCATTATCTGATTATGTGGGTACAACACCACACCACAGCGCAACCTCATAATCTATAGCGTCAAAGCCAGATACTCGATTTCCTTCTTAGTGTGTGCAACCGTAAGCATGCTTATACATAGATCACCCAGCTTATGCATTTGATTGGCCTCAATAATCTCTCGTCAGCTGCTGACGATGTTTTGGGACAATGGTGAACTTTTCAAATTCAGGTCTTCAACCACAATGTATACAATGAATAACCAGATGACTTTGAACAGCTGGATATATATGGTAATGATGTTTCTTTAAACACTCGTTCAAGCACCTGCCCATTTGTCACTAGCCGCATGAACGGGATCAAGTAGACGACAGCAATCACACATGCTGCGAATGGCCTCCCATGTTTGACTGCGCAGCAGTTTCTTCGTGTGGACTGCGCATTCACACGCTTATAGAGTACTGAAAGGTTTTCTGCGGCAGAAAAAACAACATCAAGCTTATCACCTATCTTCTTCAAATTGTGACAAATCTTAGTTATCGATAGGGAATTACAGCCACGCGCTTTGAGCTATTAGCCACGCAGGTCACCGGTGCTTCACGTTCCTGTTTAATGGTTCTAAGCAACTTTTCCGCCACGGAAACTAGCACAAGCTCAGGGAAACCAGCGCTTATCAGACCACAAGGCTGCTCAACGAAGCTGCTGAGTAATGAGTGGCCTTAGGGCTTGCGGAGAGTGTTTCTGAAACAATGATTAGCAATTCCTCTCTTTACAGGCTTCAAATGAGCCGACAAGTACAATAAATGCGGTTTGCTACCTCTAGGCTCGCATTTGTAGCAAAGATGTTCATTGAGATGTTTAATCTCAAATCTAAAAACCTTAATCAAGCATACTGCGGCAGCTCATGCATCATTTTTAGAGCTGTCATACACTCATCGAAAATACATAAGGTGTTTGAAACGACAGCTTCGAAGCCCCTATGTCACATAAAACAGGCCCTATTTTTTTTTTGAATGAACGTGCCTTCAATCCTTGATGCAAAAGATGTTTTCAAGTAAAACGAACGAGTTTAGGAAAGCTGCTGACTGTTATGGCCACCGCCTTGCTGGCACCGCCTGTTTTGAGTGGCATTTTTCTCGCTTATCATGACCGACTCTTGGCTAGCCCCCTCGACAAAACGGCTGTTGTAAAGGTGTTTTGTTTTGTTGACAATTTTGTTGTGCTTTGTGACTGTGATGATTGGGGCTTCAAAGCTACGATCTGATAGGTGGTGCCGCCATCCCAGCTGAGGCATGTAAACGCTATCCCGCTAAGATGCTGTCCGCAAAAAAAAAAAAAAAAAAACGTTTGTTGCACGGTAATGCCATTTCCTTTCACCCCCGCGATCACGCTGACTGTGAACTATAACTGTCTAATGAAGAAGTTTGAGTGAGCTCTAAATTTTTTGCCGATCTATGTGGTTCAGTGTCGTCCAGTAGCAACACCAGAACCTACGAGCGCCAGTAGGCCGGTCGGCTCTCGCTTGTTTTGCTAATTTATTATTAAGATGCTGCCAGCCTCATTCACTTCGACAATAGGGAGATTTCCAATCGGGGCTCCGAAAGTTTGGGGCCCCCGAAAAATTGCGTCAAGGTCACTGCGCATGCGCAAAACCCAAACCAGGTTTGGGTTTGGGTTCTGGACGCTATTTCTCGAATTTAGTGGGAGTCCCGAAGCCTGCTCCAAAAGCTTTGCGTCAGAAAAACGTGATGACACCCACTGAAGTGATATGACCAAGAATTGGGGAAGTATCCAAAGCGCCGCAGACCCTATTTGAAAACTCTTCGCTCCTGCTTGACCCAAAGCGTGCATACGTGAAGAGTTGTCTAATAGGGGCCCAAGAGTTTGGGGCCCCTATTAAAAAACTCCATAAAATAAGAATGCCAAGTTTGCATAAATAATGTGAGTAGCAGCGGAACGTTTTCTACACGAGCTGAGTGTCGACACACGATGTAAGGAAAGTATTTTTTGTACTCCGTGTTCAGGACCTCACCGTGTGGCGCCACCAAATCCCTAAACGCGTCCCCCATGGCAATACATGCACAAATCGACGTTTTTATTTTTTTAAACACGATAGTCTTTTTTCGAAGTACTTCCACGCAAAAATATTGGTGTGTCTGTCTGTAATCTGCTTGTCCACTGTAACACTATTTCAAAGAGCGCCAAACAATACTACAAACGGCCAACCTTATATGCAGCGCCTGCCAATATTGCTCAAGTTTCAGTGCTAATACTTGTGCCATTGTCAATTAAAAAGTATTTATTGCGTAGATCTGGCGCACAATAACAACACGTCTGTATTCTGTATGTGTGTCTTCATACTAGAATAAAGCATTTATAAGTAATTCTAAGCACTGTAGCATTTACCACACTGCGCTGACAAGGCCACGCTATGTTGAAGAACACAAGTGTTTCCAACGCTTTCTTAAGACGACACGCTGGTGGCGCCTGCCTGTCGCTTGCAGTGAAACATGCAAATACGGCACCAATTTTTTTTTTCGAAGTGACTCGTATGAGAATCCTTTTATACGCTATTGCGCCTAAATTCGTGGCCTATGGAGCGCACATGCAAAGGAACAATAAACATAAGGAATGAAAGAAGCGGGCACGTACTGCCAAGAGGAGGCGCTGGTGCTGCAGTATTAATGGCTAATTAATATTCGATGGCGCTCCGCAACTGCAACCATGTTCCGTCTAATCACGCGAAACTCCAGCGCATTCAGCTGCCCTTTCTAGCCAATTTCTTTTTATTTTAAAGATTCCCCTAAAACTAAAACTGACACACACAGAAACAAAATTTCAGGCAAGCTTGAACAGAATTTTCACCCGCACGCAACGTCTTTTGCTGGTTATGAAGCTAAGTTGCATATCGACCGACTAGATGCATCAGGGGTTGTTTTTGCCTACAGTTCTTAAAAAAAGAAAGAAAAGTTAAGCCTACACAGCGGTGCTGGTAGAGAATGCCGCTTTGTTTTGGCGCATTGTTGTTAGCCTGGATGCGCCGAAGATGAAATATAGGGATATATACATAAAAAATGCGTGCGCATCGTGGTGGAGGCGATAACGAGTCCGCAGTTACGGCTTTTCCCGGCGCCCATGAGTTGAACGCGCGCTTCGTCCAGTCGTTTCGCAAGTAATTTGCCTAATGGTTCCGGGGTCTCGGTGATGATCACGCAAGCAGGAATTAGTTGTGCTGACGACGACTTTATGAAAAGGTGGAAGCGTATACTGAAGATTTTTCCCGTGGTGGCGCTGTAATGTTTTACACGAGCAATATTTTTTTGTCTTAAACTTGGAGGAACGCCATTTTATTTCCCGCAACGCTTCCTGTTCTCAGACTAAGCTGTATGTGGTAGCTAAATGCCGTGGTATGTCTACACCAAAAATGATGGCATGGCTTGAGTAGCTGATTGCGTAACGAAGGTTACATATTGTCAGGCGGTAACACAACAAAAACATAATGCTACGTGAAAGCGCACAAAGAACCAGATTCAATAAACTCTTCTTTTTTTTTAATTAACATACATAAGGAGAAGTAGCTGCCAGTGCATGGCGCTGAGAAACTGTCGTTCTCCTCTATGCTATTTCCGAGAACGAGTACAGCGCAAGAACTAATTAGTGTCGCCGATCTCTTAATTGTTCTAACGATCCGTAAAGCGTGTATCGAAACTTTTAAAGCAGTGGCGCGAATCGAAACTGTGCGCCCGATCTAGTCTTTGAGAAACGCTCGACGGTGGCGCCAGTGCGGCCGTGCGCACCTAAGTGCAGGAAAGCAGGACAACCTCTTGCTGGCAGCGAATGGCCGCCTGAAGCGAGAACTAACTTCGTCGTGCCTGCGTATCAAGTGGTTTGTGGCGCGCTTTGTGAGCTGGACGAAGTACTATACCGAAAGAGAAATAAAGCAAATCGCCAGATCGAAGGGTATACGGCAGCGGAAGAATTACAATCTCGGAAAATGTCATGGCTGGCGTGAGCTGGAACGGAGGTCGTTTTGTTCTAGACTCGAGAATCGCTCCTGCCTTGTTCATCTAATGGCGGGCCCGGTTTTTCCTTTTTACCACAGAGACTCGGCAAACGGGAGAAAGCCAACGGCACGGTCTTTGTCTCTGGCGGTGCTTTCTGGTGGCTTCACTTACCCTCCGCTACCCACCACTTTCTCTCGGTGCGAGGCCCCTTAATGTCCTATTTGTTTGGCTCCCATTAATCCTTAAATTGATGTGGAGTGCTTCGCTTGAGATTTGGCCTGGGTGCTCATCTTTCCTCCGTTCGCTGCTGCTTTCTCGGCGTCTACGTTTCTCTTCTACCCGAGTATCTGGAAGAAGGGAAGCCGGGTGAGCGCTACATGTTCGGGGAGGACCAAGTGCTTTCAGAGCCTTGCAAAGCACACCACCTGCTTCATATATGGCCGAGCCCATTGGCCTATTAGAAATACGTACATTGCGGAGCGCAGCGATTCAGTGAAATTCCGAGAAGTGGAGTGCACTCCTTCTAAAATAGGACGGAAAGAAAGAGACACTGCTCCTTTGATGTCGTCTCCATGACAGTGGGAGGCATGTTTGCTGGCGATTCTAAAATAAAATAAATAAACTATGTGTATATACTGTGACCCTGCAAAGAGAAGGTATAACAGCGCGCAGTAGAGATATATGTGGAGTCGGAATTTATTGCACGTTTTTCTTTTGGTAACTTATAATAGAAGAAGTGTAAAGTTTGCAAGTTCTTGGTAATTATGTGGCAGTAGGAGAAATAACTGTTATGGCTGCAGTATAGGAAACATGCGGTGTTCATTGATATTCTAGTGCAATTTTTGCCAGCATCCCAAACAAGGTACGCACATTTTTTTCGCGAGCAGTGTCCTAATTGTTGTTGAGGGCATGACCTTAATGCATGCCGGAACGAATGACCTGTGTTTAAATAAGCAAATAAGAAAGTGCAAGAGCTATTCCAAGCGCGTGCGCAAACTTGCGTGCTCCTTCTGTGGGGCACCGTTCGCTTATTTGTGCGATGCGATTCAACCAACTGGGCAATTCGTACCTTTTTGTGTCCGATTTGTCAACACTCTTGTCTCGCTACTTCTTTGCACCGTCTCTCGAATTTGCAGGTTGGCAACCAGCACCGATTGGCTTCGGCACCATAGACGAAATTGGCTTGCGTCTACACCATAGTGTTTTAAATGCGAAGCATTTCTTAGCGAACTTCGGCGACTTTGAGCGTGTCTGTCTGTCTGTCTGTCTGTCTGTCTGTCTGTCTGTCTGTCTGTCTGTCTGTCTGTCTGTCTGTCTGTCTGTCTGTCTGTCTGTCTGTCTGTCTGTCTGTCTGTCTGTCTGTCTGTCTGTCTGTCTAGCCGCCTACGACTTTTAGCTCTCTTGGCCGTTTCGATAATGCTGTCGATACCAAATTTGGTATAGCATAACATGACTGTACGAGGAACATATCTGACTAGTCATAACATGAAAATCATGACATAAATGTCATCAATGTCATGATTTACATTTCATGGTCCTGCAGCTCTTGCGGGGTTTTCGTTCACATGGCATGTAGCAAAACTCGTATGGTATGGCATGATTGCATGGTGAACACAAACGGCAGGCCCTAACATGAAAATCGTGACATGCGTGTCATGTAACATGACTACATGCCACACTCATGATGCGCTCAGGGCCGTTTCGCTAGCGTCACATATACAAAATTTGGTATTACAGTACGTAAATAGATAACGAAGGTATGTGACTGGTGCAAACATTATAATCATGAAATACGTGTTATGTAACAACATGACTACATGTCACGCTCACGATCCACTCGCGGCGGCCGTTTCGCACTATTCACATGTACCAAACTCGGTATTATGCGACGCGAACGGACGACATAGGTAAATGTCACATCCCAACATGATTATCAATGACATGCGTTTCATGTAACAGCATGGCTGCATGCCACACTCGTGACGCGCTCGCAGCCGTTTTGCTAGCTTCACATGAGCCAAATTTGGTATTCCGTGACGCCAATGGATGACGAAGGTACGCGACTGGTGCAAACATGACAATCATGAGATGCGTGTCATGTGAGAACAAGACTACATGCCACAGTCAAGGCGCCAATACATTTCGGCGGGAAGCGGTGCGCGTGCTCGTCGGCGTTCATTTCTTTGCGTCATGCCGGCGTTGCCACAACAGGCGCTGATCCTGCCATATACTCGCATGCGCGCGCCGAGAGAGAGAGAGAGGTTAATGATAGAGGAAGAGATAAAAAGGACGCTATTTTCTGCCTCCCGTCGCGGGGGCACGGCTCAGCGCCTTTAGGGATCGGGGAAGGGGAAGTAAAGATGATAGGAAGAAGAGAGGAGGGAAAGAAAAAGTGAATGGCATGGCAAGAGAACGTCTTGTCAGTACAGTCAGTAGTGCGAATGAAAAGAGTTCGTCTATAAGGCGGCGAGGTCCGCGCAAGCACAGAACTCGAGGAAGGCTCGAAGGGCTTTCGTCTTCGAGCGCGCGGGAAAAAGTATGTCTTCCATTGTTTCGGCAGGTAGTCCAAGCAGACGATAGCGGCTTACCAGTGTGCAACGCTCAGTGGCCAGGTCAGGGCAGGAGCAAACAATATGCTGCAGCGTTTCGTCATCACCGCACCTTCGGCACGCTGGCGATGAAGAGCGACCCGCGGAATACATGCGTGCCGCAGGCCAGACGCTGCCAGTACGCAGGCGAAGCAACAACCGCCGCTCGCATCTGTCCAGGCCGGTCTCCGGAAGGGATGGTGGAGGTTTGCCGCTTGACACCCGTGTGTCAGGGTGGGCCGTTGGTAAGAGCTTCCGCAGACGCTGCCGTGAGTAATCCGACTGGGTTACCGCCTTAGTGACTGGCGTGTCGTAGTGGTGTGCTGCCTTAGCGGCGGCGTCAGCCTCCTCGTTGCCAGCTATTCCAACGTGCGAGGGAAGCCAGTGGAGGGACAGGCGCACACCACTCTCTTTGATGGCGGTCAGTTTTGCGTGCAGCAACGCCACAGTTATGCCTGCTTGGTCTGGTTGGAGCAGCGCTTGTAGGGCTGGTCGGGAGTCGCACAGAATCGCCACAGGCAACTGGGGTAACGTGGCAGCAAGGTGGTCGGCTGCCAAGTGAAGGCCGGCCAATTCAGCTGCAGTGGAGCTGGCGTGAAAGGGAAGTCGGCAGCGGATGGTTGTCCCAGTCGATGGTATGACGCAGGCAGCCGCGGCCGAATGGGGGCTGTCCCGAACGGACCCGTCCGTGAATACCAGGAGCTGCCCCTTAAGTCTTTCATGAAGTTTCGCCACGGCTGCCTGATGGAGCTCGCATGCCGGTGTGCGCCTTTTTCTGAGGTTGTCCAGAGTTAATTGTACGTCCAGAGGCTGCTGATGTGGTGGAGGGGGTTGGATTGGACTGGGGGGATCGGGGATCAGCTCTTCATAGAGAGCGCAGATCTGTGCCATCCGTGACGCTGGTCGGCTCCGCAGTCTCCGAAGGAGGGCAGCGCCCCCGAGGGCCCTGTGAAGGCGATCCACGTGATGCAGCGCCTGTCGTAGCATCAAGAGTGACAGAGGCCAGGTCTGGGCCTCCGCCAGGGTTGCAGCTATGGGTGACTGACGGGAAAGTCCCATGAAGCGCCGAATTGCCATGCGATGTTGCCGCTCCAGTTGCTCCTTGCGGTGTGGCGCCAGCTGCACCAAGGGCAGTGCATAAGTTTGCGCTGTCGTTGCAGCCCCTTCGTAGAGTCTTAGAGCCAGCCGTGAGGTGCACCCTTGGCCCCTGCTGAGCAGTTTGCTTACGGCAGTCTCGACCCTGGTGGCCTTGAAGACGGCGAGCTTAACGGCTGGTATCCAGGTAAGGCGGTGGTCGATCCTTAGCCCCAGGTACGTCACTGCATCGCTCCACGGGATAGGTCGGTCACCTAGCACAAGCCTTCGGACGGCCCTCCGCGCAGTGGCTCTGGGGTGAACCAGCAGTGCCTCCGTCTTCGTGGGCGACACGTTCAGTCCGATTGCCTTGAAGAAAGAGGCGACGGCATCCAAGGAGCGCTGCAGGGAACGCCTTATGGCCGTGAAGTTTTGCCTAGGCCCCTTAACCCACAGTGCCACATCGTCTGCGTACAAGGAGCACTGCGTGGGGTAACGCTTGTCTGCGGGCATCGCGGTCGGCAGCCCCGCTAGCACCAGGTTGAACAAAAAGGGGCTCAGGACGGAACCTTGTGGAACGCCTGCTGTCACTGGCCGTGGATCGCTGAGCGCGCGTCGTACTCTAACCCGGAGGGTGCGTTTTGCCAGAAAGGCACTGATAAAGGTACGTAGGCAGCTCACGATGCCGAGTGTGTCCAAAGCACTCTCTATCGCTATGTGAGGCAAGCTGTCAAAAGCGCTCTGTACATCCAGCAGGACGAGGAGGGCCACTTCGCCGTTGCTCTTGGCCTCCTCCAAGGTAGAGACGACGTCCGCGATCGAGTCTGCTGTGCATCGGTGGCGTCGGAAGCCCGTCTGCTGTTCTGGTAGGAAATCCTTTGCCCCCGCAATCCAATTTAGGCGTGCCAGTGCTATGGCTTCCATGAGCTTGCAGGCAGCAGAGGTGAGAGAAACGGGTCTGTAGGACGTAATGGCGGCACAAGGGCGGCGAGGTTTCCGGATCGGCACCACAACAGCGGTCAGCCAGGCTTCAGGTAGGTTGCCGCTCTGCCATATTTCATTAAAAGTCCTCAACAGGTGTCGTCGTGAGGCCATATCCAGGTTGCGCAGCATCTGGTATGTGATGCCGTCGGCACCAGGGGAGCTGCGGCGCTTGGTTCTGGCTAGAGCAACGTTCAGTTCGTGTTCGAAAATAGGATCCTGACACAGAGATGCGATCTGGCTGGCCGTCCAGGCAGGGTGATGACCTTGCGGTGGCTTGGGAGCAGGCGTGGCGATGAGGGCTGAAGGATTGGCTGGTGGGAGTTCTGTGAAGCGATCGGCCAGTCGCTCTGCCAGTTCTTTTTCACTAATGCCCAAGTAGATGGCCACCGCAATGACGGGTTGCCGCACCATTGGTCCAGTGACGAGGGATCGTAGAAGTCGCCATGCTTTTGCGCCACCTCTTGCCTGACTCAGGGAGAGGCAGATGCCTTGCCAGCTTTGCCGCCTGCGACGGTTGGCATGTCGCCGACATACCGCATCCACACGATTGAAGAGTGTACGTTGAGCTGGGTCATGGGATTTTAGGTACCTTCTCTCAGCCCTGCGCCTCGCAGCCCGTAAGTTCAAGTGATGGAGGTCTGGCACAGGATGGTGCTCTGGCACCCTGGTCTGGATAGTTGCCGCCTGCGCTGCCACTGCTACCAGATTCAGGAAATCCTGATCCTCTGGGACGTCTCGAAGCTGCCTTCGAAAAGCCCGCCAATCGATCGTACTACACAGCCTCCTCCTTGGGATCTTTCCGCCCACAGGTGAGATGACGATCGGCAGGTGGTCTGAACCCCAGGAGTCAGGCTCCACTGCCCAATCGTACCGGTCCCCTTCACTGGCCAAGGTGACGTCAATGGCGGAGCATGACGGTCGTGCTGTTCTGCGGACGAAAGTGAAGGATCCGGTGTTCAAAACTTGTAGGCCCAGTTGATGGATAACGTCCACCAGATCCCTTCCTCGAGAGGAGCAGGTGCTACTCCCCCACATGGTGTGATGAGCATTCATGTCCCCACATATGAGGTAGTCTCTTCCGAATTTAGCCGTGAGCTGTAACAGCATGGAGGCGTCCCACCGCTGTCCAGGTCGCACATACACAGAGGCCACTGTCGTGTCCACACCGCGAAGCCGCACCGTCACGGCACAACACTCAAGAGCCCCTCCAGTGACATCAGCCACGTTTATGTGCACATGTGGTAGTTCTCGTCGCACGTACACTGCACAACGTGGTCGTCCCTGGGGATGTGCACTCGCTATGCACGGCGCGTCCTGGCACGTGTCTAGAGTACACGACGTGATACTTTGGTAACCGATGTATCCGGGAAGTCGCAAGTCGGTCGCTGCTACGTACACTTCCTGCAAAGCAAGCACATCATACTCGCTCTGCAGGAGATGTGAGGAGAGGTCTGCATGCCGCCGCCGCAACGAGTGAGCGTTCCATTGAAGCACACACGGGCGGCGGCGGCGGTGGTTCTCTGCAGCATGCGGATGAGTGTCAGCCATGGTGGCTGCTATGAGGGTGCGCGCCACCTGCCTGAAGGCAGATGGAGCGCAGCTGGTTTTCAGGAGGCAGCAGGTCCGCAACTGCTCTTAACAGGAGCCTCAGGTTTGCATTTTCCTGGTCCACACGGGGCTGGGAAGGTACCTTCGCGGGTGGACGAGTCGTGGTAGAGTCTGGGTGCTTGAGACCAGCCGAAGGGCCCCGTTGTTGTACGCCTGTCTGGCCTGGATGGGTCGAGCTGACCGTCATCTTGGATGGTGATCCCACTGCGGCAGCATAGCTCTTGCCCATGGTCTGCTTCAGCTGAGGACTATCAGTTACACTAGGGCTTGCCCGCAAGACTGCTTGAGCCTCGCGGTGAGGCAGGTAGGTGGGAGCTGACGCCTTGATGGTGGCCAGGCGCCGCTCTCTTTGCCAGAGCTGACAGTCTGCGGAATCAGCTGAATGTGGCCTGCCGCAGTGCAGGCATCTTAATTTGTTGGTGCAGTTGGCGTCTTTCCCATGGTGGCCACCACATCGCAGGCACCGCTCTGGTCCTCGGCAAGTGACGGCGATATGCCCATAGCGTCCGCACCGCCGGCACTGAAGCGGGCGAGGTCGGGATGGCCTCACTTCGAACACCATGCGAAAAAGGCGGACCCGGGTGGGAGGCACGGGAGAGGCGAACCGCAAGACTAGTGATGTCCCTTGTCGCCTGGCTGCAATCACCGGCACATCGGACGTCACGGCGGCCAGGAGGGCTTCGTCGGTATAGTCGCCATCGACGCCTTGCACCACGCCACTGCTTTGTGAACGGTCAGCAGGGAGGCGGGCAGTCACGGGTATTCCTGCGAGCTCCGATGTTGCTAGTAGGCGATTCATCCATTCTGGTGTAGATGCGTCTGCTGCCACGATGTTCTTTTTCGTGTTTACTCGCACCTCCTTGACTCCGGGCAGCGCAGAGAGAGCTTGCGCAATGGCAAGACGAGAGGTGCGGTGAAAGGAAGCGCTGGCGTTTGCTGGTCGAAAAAGAATAGTGCCCGAGTCTAGCGACGATGAGGCAGAAGCCGGCATGGTGTGTTCAGTGGCGCGTACCCCTGCAGGAGCGGTCTGAGTCGCAGTGGGCGCATTAGAAGTCCCTGGAGCAACGTGGGCAAGCATAGCCGTCGATTCAGTGACGGGACGAGGACCAGTGTGGGCAGCGGGTCCTTGAGATGTCGAGGCTCGCTGTCGGCGCTTCTTAGACTTGGAGAGGACGGTCTGAAACTCAGACTGGCTGGTTTCGTCAGTTGCGTGAGTGACGGCGTCTTCGTGGGCAACCGCATCATTTGACGTTGGGGTAAGACACGCAACTGTGGCACGTTCAGGCGCTACTGCGTGCATCTTCCGCGAGCCACCCTCATCGTCGCTGCCCGACTCGCTAGGACGCGAGCGCTTTCGCGTTGACGTAGTGTCCATGTCTGCAATATCAGGTTCCACGTCTAACGGCAGTGGTACGTTCTGCGGATCGGTGACGTTCACGCACAGAATTGACCCGGCATCTTCGAGTTGGGCTGTATGATGCGCCGCTACAGTGGTCGAAGATGCTGTGATGCTAGTGGTAGGGCTGGAGGCCGCCGAGGACGTCAGGCCCCTTGCAGTTGTCTCGACGTCGGCAGCAAGCACCGGTAGGCGAAGTGATGTCGGTTTCTCGCTGACGACTCTGCACAGTTTCTGTGCCTGTTCATGATGCAACCGCACCGCTTTGGCACTGGAGATGAGGTTCCACAGCACGCGGGTGCACGCGACGCTCGCTGAGCGTCTGTGTGACGATGTGGGAACCAGGGAACGCGACGGGCGTTCCAATGGCGTAGCCGAGAATGGAGGAGACTGCTCTGCCATGGTAGTCGGGATGACAGCTGCCCCAGCGACGCGCAGGAGCAGAGGACGCTGTCACAGGGCTCAGGTCACCGAAAGCGGTGGTAGGGATCCAAGGGCATAATCTGTAAAGATTACTCTCCTTGACAAGACTCGAACGGGTATGAGAGTCCAGGAACGCGAGGAGCACTGCGCGGAACGCGGTCGCGTCTCTCGCGGGCTGACGCGGTAGCGTCTCTCGCAGAATCGGGAGCACCGGGCAACACGTCTGCTCTCTGTGAACGCTCGAGAGAGAATATCCGCGCCGAGCTGCGTTTATTTGATGCATGAGCGTTTCAGCGCGTCCGGCGTCCATCCGTCACGGAAAGAGGGAGATGCATTGTTGCCTGGTAACGCATCGGTGCGAAATGCAGCATGTCGCATTTCGCGTCAGTTGCCGTAGGGTTGCACCGACGGACGCTGGTCGCGCTTGGCGTCAGACTATATAGAGTGCTCGCGTTTTACTAACGTAGCGTCGCTGTGCCCAGCGTGCGTGCGCGTCAACGCTACGTTGGAGTATATTGAACCCTTCATGCTTCGCTCGCGGCCGTTTCGCTAGCTCCACATATACTAAATTTGGAATCGCGTGCCATGAATAGATAACGAAGGTTAACGACATATCCAAACATGGCACCCATGACACGGAAGTCATATGCGGCATCATTTACTTCTACCTCGTTACGTTGTGCTGATTTTAAAGTGACATAGCAACATTTGTCCTTCATTCTTCGCATATCATTGATTCCCGCTGTATGTGAGATCTGCCCATTTTTTTATCACAATTATTGTTCGCTCGTGAAGCGCAATGGTGTCGTCTTCATCTCATAAATATATAAGCCAGCAAAAAAAAAAAGACAGATCTCACGTACAGTGGCAATCGATAATATGCGAAGCACGAATGACGAAGGTTGTTATGTCAATATAAAATGAGGACAATATTACGAGGTGGAGGTAAATTATGCCGTACAGGATTTGGGTGTCGTGAATAATGTTTGAATGTGTCGTTTACCTTCGCCATCTATTAAGGTCACGTGATACCAAATGTTGTGTATGTGGAGCAAGCGAAACGGCAGCGTGCACGCCATGAGCGTGGTATGTTGTCAATTTCTTAAATGACACGCTTGTCAGCATAATCATGTTTGCACCAGTTATATGCTGTCGTAATTCATTGACGTCGCGTAACACCTAATTGGGTATATGGGGAGTTAGCAAATCGTCGCGAGCGCATCATGAAGGGGCCAATATACTCCAATAGAGCGTCGACGCACGTGCTCGCTGAGCACAGCGACGCTTCGTTAGCAAAACGCGAACACTCTATAGTCTGAAACCAGGTGTGACCGGCACCACCAGCGTCCGTAGGCGCGGCCTGACGGCAACCGGAGTGAAATGCGACGTGCTGCATTTCGTGCCCATGTGTTACCCGGACAACACAGCGTCTCCCTCTTTTCGTGACGAAGGGACGCCGGACACGCTGAAACGCGCATGTGTCAAAGTAACGCTGCGCAGCGCGTGCCTGCGAGTATATGGCAAGACTGGCGCCTGCGTGGCCACGTCGGCGAGACGCGACCAAGGAGGTTCTATAGAACCTCTGGAGTGGCAGTCCCGGCCGCCGCCAACGGGAGCAAGTGAAGCCGCCGCCGGCCATATTGCTACAGGAAAAATATTTGCCCCGGATCTGCATGTTACACTGCAAATTTCGTCGAAAGACGATAGTCTTACGTCCGGAGAGGGTGAACAAATATTTATTCGATGTTCTGTGCAAGAAAATCGGTGAATGGTATTCTGGAGGCGCTGCGTTGCAGTGCATCGAGCGAGCAGCTAAGGCGAACGAGCGCATTGAGGCACGTTATACACGAGCGCCATCTGGCATTTATCTACAAAAACGAAGGAAGGCAGGCGCGCCCACTGATCTCCACTAGTGGAGATCAGTGGGCGCGCCTGCGGAGAAAGATGCGTGCCATTCTCGGTGGCGATAAGGCGTAGAACGCAAAGCGACGGACAGATACCGCCACCGTCTGGGTTTGGCAAAGCGTTGGTATTACTTGCCTTTTTGAGCGTCGCGTTGCGCTGCCAGCACAGCGTGTTTAACGCTACTTTCCTTAGAATTACTTGTGTGTGCCTTCTCTAGTATAAAGGTACACATACAAAACATCGAAGTGTTGTTATGGCACCTCAGACATGCGCAACAATTGCTTATTATTTGATAATCGCACAAGTATGAACGCTAAACCTTGAACAATTTTGGTGGGCGCTGCGGATAGGGTTGGTCGTTTGAGGTATCGTTAAGAGTGGACAAACAGACAAATGACAGACAGACAGACAGACAGACAGACAGACCGAAATTTGTCTGTCGAAGGTTCCAAAAAAGACTATCATCTTTAAAACAGAATGTAACTGCCATAGACCGCAATGGAATACGCGCATCGCGTGCGTCCGTTTGCAGTTTACTATAAAAAATGAGATGAAAACCACTTTTAGGTTACACTAACGAATAAATGCCTCTTCTTGTTTATGAAACAATTATTTCATGTGCACATTGTCAGGTGCACGCTTTCAGATCACTCTGTTGTCGACGAATGCTTCGCATATCGAGGTTGCTGGCGCGCTGTTGCGGTACAAAAAGAATGCAGTATATATGGGGTGTTTTAAAAAATATGCCCGCAGATACTCAAGATCAAGGGCAACGCTACATTTGCTCGCCTCTTTCATATTTGTGGTTGTGTGTGTGTCGGCAGATTACCAGAGAATATATAAGAAAGTTGAAATAATTAAAGCTAATGTTAGAAAAGATAGCTTCTCAAGTAAACTGGGAGTCACCAGTAATTTTTCTAGAGTTATCAAAATCTAACCAATTTACAGGCGGAGCCAAAACCGATGAACTCCTGGATACGTACCCCAAATAAAGTGTTGATAAGAACGACTGCAGGGGCGTTAGTTCTGCCTAATATTTATCGACATCCGTTGGCGACGTGTGTTGTCATGGCAAGCGCAGTCTTCAGATCCTAGAAACGAGGTAGCTTGATGTTTGATATAACACCACTCACCCATTTTGGCAACTTTGTCTTTCGGTGTTTTGGTTTCGGTTTCGTCGGCAAGATAAAACGGATTTCAAAGGCGTCTCATCTTGTTTTCGACGCAATTGCTAACTTTCTTGGCTACATTCTATTGAATCTACGTCAAGGAGGTAAAAACTAACATGTTTTTACGGATGCGCTAGCAAAGCAGAAAAAATCGAAAGTGCACTGTCAGGCCGCAGTCTGGTTTTCTGCCCCGTTCTGTCGAAGCCGCATTCTTTGAAGTGAATGGAGCAGAGGATGTCACCTTCCATAACCCTCCAGCTATTTCTTCGAACAGCACGTTCCCAGGCATGACTCAGCGCACTGTCTTTTGGAAACCTGTAACACGGATAATCACGGCATCGAATATTCGCTACGTTTGCGAATTCGATAAACATGCACCAAATTCGATATTCACTCGCCAAAAAAGTATGCAAGCACTCCGTCTATCTTGCCTTGTAAGACAACACCAGTAAACTTGGAATTAAAAGGGCATTCAGGCGTCCTACTCGTTCCAATATCTGATACGTGTAGCCATAGATGTTAGCTAGCGCTTCGTCCATAAACCTAAAACTCATGAAAAACGCCATGTCAGTGAGCATTCAAAGCTTCAAGTTACCTTCCATAGAGCTTTACGCATGTATTACACGCATGCGCACCTTTCATATTGTTTCTAATTTAACAGCAAACGCGGAAAAAGAGGTGATTGTCTGCGAACGAAGCGAGAATACTTACACGTGAAAAGTGACCCCAGGCGTCTTCTTGATGTGATTTGTGCAACCATAAGCGACACACGAAGTCACCGTGGCCTTGTAAACTCTTTAACTGCTTTACAAAGCATGTCACAGTCTCCAAAGGCCACTGCGAGGGCGGAGCTACTAAGCGCACTTTGTCGTCTGCTTCCGAGTCTTTCCTTTTTGCTAATAAGGCGGCGAACGGCGTCACTTATCGGGGCGCACCTCCACTCCAGAAGACATAGTATAGAACCTCCCTTGACGCAACGAAATGAACGCCGGCGAGCGCGTGCAATGCGTCAAGTCAAAATGTATTGGCACCTTGACGGGGGTATGTAGTCATGTTCTCACACGACACGCATATCATGATTATCATGTTTGCACCAATCACATAGCTTCATCATTCATTGACGTCATGTAATACAAAATTTGTCATATGTGAAGCTAGCGAAACGGACACGAGCGCATCATGAGTGTGGCATGTAGTCATGTTGTTACATGACACGCATCTCATGTTTCACATGTTTGCACCAGTATCATGCCTTCGTCATCCATTCACGTACCACAACACAAAATTTGGTAAAAGTGAAGATAGCGAAACGGCCACCAGCGCATCATAAGTGTGGCATGTAGTCATGTTGTTACATGACATGCATCTCATGATGATCATGTTTGCACCAGTCACATACCTTCGCCATCCATTCACGTACAGTAACACTAAATTTGGTATATATGACGCTAGCGAAACGGCTGCGAGCGCATCATAAGCATGGCACGTAGTCATGTTTTTACATGACACGCAAGTCATGATTTTCATGTTAGGGTCGGTCGCTTGTGTTCGGCATGCAATCGTGCCATACCATACTAGTTTTGCAACATGTCATGTGAACAAAACAAAACAAAGGACCGGGTTAACAGGTGGAACATGCGAGAGGCCTTTGTCTTGCAGTGGACGTAGTCAGGCTGATGATGATGATGTGAACAAAACCACCGAGAGAGCTGCAGGGCCATGAAATGTAAATCATGACGTTCATGACATACATGTCATGATTTTCATGTTATGACTTGTCAAGTATGTTCTTCATACAGTCGTCTTATGCCGTACCAACTTTGGTATCGATATATATATATATATATATATATATATATATATATATATATATATATATATATATATATATATAGTCATAATTAGCGCTATGTCTGGCAAACAAAAGAGAACCTTCATTCAAGCCGACTCATCGTGACGCTTAAAATTGTGATGCCGTTGTGTGCACTCAAAATAAGCAGTGACTTCGCATTACAACTCAACAGTGATTGCAGCCTTCCGTTGTAATGAACACATGTTTCATATTCTTGCAAATCTACCCCAAGTAAGCAAGCAAACTTACAAGATCTGGTGTAAGCAACGTTACTCAGACGCAGAACAGAATACATTGCTAAAAAGTAATATCAATTAACGGCACAAAGGTTAAGTATTCCCATGCTTAAGTTTCAATAAGTATACTTTTTTATATCGCACACAAAAACGTTCATTCCCGTGTACTCAGATTTGGGTGCACGTTAAAGAACCCCAGGTGGTCAAAATTTCCGGAGCCCTCCACTACGGCGTCTCTCATAATCATATAGTGGTTTTGGGACGTTAAACCCCACAAATCAATCAACAAAAACGTTCATTCACACACACAAAAGAAAGTTCATTCAAAACTCAAGCAAATCTCGGACCAGAGTTCGCGGCTAACATTCAAGCTTGTCCTGATGTGTGAGGATAGCAGAGTGAAACTGTCTACTGGCCTTGATGCATTCCCCTCGTAAAAAAAGAAAAAGTGAGGGGCTCTTAAGCTTGTCTTTTAAGAGTTAAACGCGATAGTGAAATGCGGCCCCTAGTGCGCCTTTCAATAGCTAAGTGCATACTTATTAATCTTTTGTAACATACACACGCACGCACGCGCACGCACACAGTAGATAGTACCAGCGCGCGCGCTCGAATTGTACATACAGGTTTTTGATCTAAAGCAAAAGTCGCATGGCTTCCAAGACACACGCCGCGCGCTCGCCGTCTCGGAGGCTATAAAGAGTCTCACAATGCCTCACAGATGGCAGAATATTATCTAGCGTTTGCTGTTTGCTTGATCAACGTGTCTGGAAAGGCATGATATGTTTTCCGCTAGATGGACATAGTTGTCCCTCTTTAGAGCTATTTGAAAGTTCCTGTGTGAGTTTAGCAGCGATAGCTGCACTATATCACGGCCTTTTTCAACGTAGATTGAGGCATCCCAAAGGTGCCAACAAAAGCCGAATAGGCTCGTTTTCGTCGTGGCACCTGTCAAACAAATTGCGTTGAAGGAGCCCTAAAACATCTTTTCAAGTAACCATGGAATAGACACACTACAATAGCTTATTGCCTCAAGAATCGAACGCCGCAAAAAATTTTAAGAATCCGTCCAGAGTGAGTGGAGCTACAAAGATTTGTCGCATGCTGCAAATGCATTCTCTCTTCTCTCGTCGTCACGAAAGCGCTGGAAGCTAAAAAGTAAGGGGTGGCAGGGGCAAAGAAACTACGTTACCCGTGCTTTGTGACCTTGAGCACTCTTTTTTTTTTTCTTTGAATGCACGGTTTCCTCGGTGTGATCGCGCGCGCACGCGTGGACAAGTAGCGGCCTCCCGCGGCGATCTCTGTAACTCGCTTTTTCGTTCACGAACGATTTTTTGCTCACAACCAACGGGGCCGACGTTGATGGCGAGATTTCCGCGACACGAGCTCTTTAACGCTATCGCGTTAAAATCACGAATAAAAACAAAACACGAAGCTCATTCATGTAGATGTATTATATTAGCATGAATATTTCAGAAAGACCTAAAACAAACCTAGGCGTGGTTGTGATTTTTTCCCCACAGTTTAAACAGTGAGGGCGTGGTCCCTGTCTCATCGATATGGATAGCCATTGTAATTTTCTCTACTAACTCTCCCCATGCTCTCACAACAGCGCACCAGTTTGATGTCGTTTCTTGCCACTTCAATTTTTTTTTCAGTTTGGGTTTATTTCCAAAATAAAAAGTTGGGGTGCATACTTGCCCTCATGCGAATGTGAACAAATTAGAGCTATACGAACGAAGCGTTGATTGACTAACGAGCCTTCGTGTATTGAATGCTGCACAGAAGTAAGTGACTGCCCACAAATGAAGCACCGGATGGGCTGCTTCTTTCCATTTTACCACACTCCCCATGTACGGCAAAAATAAAAAAGAGTTTATCACATGTCATATACGAATGGGTGTGTACCTTTCCATAAGCTCTGTAAAGGCTTGTCTGCATAGTACTTTATTTCTTCGCATTTTTAAGGCCCCACGCCATATATCCTTCCAAGGCTCTAAAGCGCAAGGCGATGTGCGCTACCAAACGAAAAAAATTGCCTCTGCCACTGTCTTCTTTAAAACACTCCTATTCTTTTTACTGCTGCTCTTTGTCTTGCAAGCACCCTTACCAAGAGCTCGGAAAATATGAAAATGCGTCGCAGTAGGCCTACAGTGTTCATATAAAATATAAACATTTCACACGCTTGTCTTAAAGCTAAATAGAAAGTTAGACAACATCAAGAACGTACTAATGAAGTTAAAGAAAAAAAATGGAGAAAAGTGAACGCAACGCGATTTGGGGTTCCGCGCGCGTGCATCATGCATGGGTGAGCGTAATTATTTTAAATTGAGTTAGCTGCTCGAAATGAATAAGAACTAAGGAGAGGGCAGGCGATGTGCGCAGTGCAGCGTCGCCCGCCCGGTGCCTTCGTATGCGGGTATTTTTAAGCCTGTTTGCCTCTCCAGCGGCGGCTTCGTTTTTACCGCGTTTGTGAATGGGTCGTTGGCTTGTTCGCGCTCGCGGTAGCTCGCAAAATGACCTTTTGTGTTCTGCCACCGTCGCTTTTAAAAGAGGATTACCGGATCTTTGGCTGAAGAAATAAAATACGAGAGTGGCTCGGGAGGGATGGTGGCGCACGCGTCGCTTTAAGGATCCTTGACGGTCTGTCGCACTCTCTGACATTGCAGTGGGTCTAATTGAAGGCTGCCAACGTAACTATCATAGTGAATCGGCTAAATATTATAAACTGCACTTCAATAACAATGCATGTTATGAGTCGAAAATTCTCACCGTTCGCCTTGCAGTGGCTGATGATGAAACATGCTGATGAGAATCGTCGTGAACTAGTATGCACCGTGTTCCATGTGTACTCCTGTTTTTATCAGCGAAACATAATCTTCGTGGATTCATTTGATACTCACCCCAACGGTGAATTCAACTCGTCGAGCAGCAGTACGTTTTCTTGCTCCGCGGCTGAGAATCTGCTGCCACGTTCCATTTCCCAAGTTTGTGTTATCGTTCCGAAACACCACACGATTCTCGACGCAAACCGCACCTGCAGGTTTCGAGAAGGTTCCGGACTGTAGTAGATCATTTCGATAAGATCACGCCCACTGTGCGAACGGTACAGATTGTTCTGGAACCTACGCCACCGCCAGCGATAACGCTAGAACATTCGACGGCAAGGGTATAAATGCCGACGCGCTTCGCCGCTTGTCAGTTGTTGATCGAAGGCCGACGCTGCGTTCGCCGCTATCAGTCCGAGACTGCTATCTGTGCAAGACTGCTGCTGTAATTAGACTTTCCTTTTACCGGGCACAGGTTCGCCCAAATAAACAGTTAAATCCCGATACGAAGTTTCCTGTCTTCGGCCACGTCACGACCCCGTGACACTGCATTCCACAGGTATATTCGGAGTAAGTTCGTGTTTTCTACTCGCAGATTCGGAGCAGCCAACTCCGTGACGGAGCGTTCCATGTGCTCCGTCTTACAGAGAAGCATTTCGTCGGAACTCGAAGAATGCGTTGCCGTCATTTCCAGTATAGTCGGGCAGCTAGGTTGTCTTTAGTGTTTCTTGACGTGGTCTAGTGACCCTGTAAGCTTGTTTACATTCGTAAAATCGGAAAGCGGTACCCCTGCTTTCTGCAACTGCGTGCTCGAAATGTGTGTTCGCAGTGGCTACATTAAAACGTAGAGAGCTTGAAAGAAAATCATTTCTGGGACCGCTTTAGTGACGTATGCGTGAACAGCCTCCGGAGCGACCTCACGCGGGGCATCCACGTGTTCCACTCGCAGATCTGGCTTGGCGCAATCTGAGTGCTCGCTCCAGGATTTCGGCAGCCGCTCTGGATCTACCAGTGGAATTCGCCATAAGCAGTATACTGTTTTCAAGCAATCCCAGAACCCCCTGCGGGCGCGCAAAGCACAATGGGTGTTTGTACATTGAAGCGGTCGAGTGCACCGGCTGTTTTCCGCTGCCCACTGGCGCCCTGGAGCACCAAACAAAAAAAAAAATGAAAGGCTGCCCGAACGTTGACAATTATCACATCCAAAATACTATACATGCTGAACCTGTCGCGTGGACTTGTCGTTGTGTGGTGCCGATAGTCGTCGAGGCCTGTCAATTCAAGCTGATGCTATGCTGTGAGTGACGCGAACACTTCATTACTTTTGTACGAGGTTTCTTGCCGTTTGCCACTCTCTATAATTAGAAATAATTCCTTCTTTACCTTTTATCCACTATTCTACTTTATTAGGCTAGCCGTATATGTAATTACTATACCGTATATCTGACTATACCGACTGAGAACTACCGCTTTTTACCAGAGTTTTAATTACCCCTCCAAAACACCGATAAAAAAGGATATAGCCCTAAAGGCAGCGCCATTCTATGCTTTAGCAGTCAGAAACTTTTCGCGTTTACTTTTTAGGTGCTTTAACAGCCCGCGACGCATACGCTCGACGTAACAGTAACATAGAAGTAGCTGATTAGTTCGCAAAACAAGTGCGCGGAACTCGTCAGTTGACAGGAAACGTCAAAGTAGGAGTTCAACTACTCTAAATCAGCAAAACATTGCGGACACTTCGAAGCCAACAATATTAAAATTGAGGGAAACAGAAAGAGGTTAGGAGAGAATAAACTCGTCAGAAAAAGGGTCATCGAGGGCACTAAGTCAGCCTAAGCTCGCGAGGTCAGAAGTTCGCAACAGCGTTGTTTTTTTTAGTAAGGGAAATATAGAGTTTCAAACAGTGAAGAAAAGGCCAGGCGAGCTACGTGTCATATGCTGTTGAGAGCTGCTAGGCTGACGGGTGGTATTGTATAGTATAATAAAGTACAACAGAACCTTCTAGTTCGAGATAGCACAGCAGTCTAGCATGCAATGACAAAATTCTGTTTGAATGAAGATGCCGCACCGTCCCCAATCGTACATTTATTAAAACGCGTGATAAAAGAATCGTTAACAAGTCACAGCTTTGTCGCAAAGGCGAAGCAAGGAACGTGATAGCAACAAATTGAGAGGCCACGCGCAGAATGTAAAGCAGATCGAAACGTTCCCCGTCTTTCTCCCGCAAATGACGCTCGAAACATACTCACAGGTACGGAAGCACGCGAGTAAGCATCTCGTTTGTTACTTCGCTGTGTCTGGAAAGCGCGTGCTTTTCGCAAATGGAGACTGCAATGATTACAGTGACCTTTTGTGTGCCCGGTAACTATAGCAGAGTCATTGCAGGTAACGCCAGAGGCTAGCCAAGACGTACGATCCTCCCCTCTTCACCACCGCGAGATAAGGGCGCGCGAGGGAGCGTCACTCCCCTTCTCCAAGTCGGGCAAAGTACGCGTAGAAGATTAGAGCGGGCGCCCGCGGCGCGATGTGGCGATGCACGCTCATTGCGCTATCTTGCTGGGAATGCTGAAAATGCAAGTCTCTCCGCGATGTTTGTGAGCAGCGGTAAGTGGTAGATATAAATAGCTTGTCGTTTGAACATTGAACGACGTGCGTCGAGGTGGCTCAGTCAATAAAGGAAAAAAAAGCGTCGAAGTGGCTCAGTGGTTAACGCCTCACTTTCACGACGCAGAGGTCCCACGTTGGATTTCGCGTGCCGGAGTGTTTTTTTGTTTTTATTCTTCCCTGCATTTTAATATATATAGATACGTATACATATACGGTAAGTGACGTCGACGCGGACGCCGGTGGCAAAATATAGCTGACAGTGCCCATATAATAGCTATCGCAATAAAAAAAAGAAGAGATCTGGGGTGCGGCGTCACGGGCGACCACGTGCCAGCAATGCTCTTCCTCACCCGAGCAGGATTGGCTGCCCTGGTGCAGTATTTGACAACTACCTCCCTTATGAAAGTGCCAATCAACTCTTACCCCTCAGTCCCCAGTGGCTGCGAAGCAACTGTGCAAGACCTGTGACGCAGCGGAGGGTGCTAAGAATCTCTGGATCCGGACAGGCAGCCATTGGAATCTGAACTTGGTGACGTTCAACGCTAGAACGCCATCTAGTGAGGCTTGTTAGTGAAGCGTGCTATTTGAAGAATTAAGGGGTATTAAATTGAATCTAGTAGGTCTTAGTGAAGTTTTGAGGACAAGTGCGGCTTATACAGTGCTCAGCAACGGACACGTCCTACGCTACCGCGGACTGGTTGACAGAAAACAAATAGAGGTGAGGTTTCTTGTACACAAGACTATCACTGGCAACATAGAAGAATACTATAGACGGTTTCAAGATAGCAAGCGTTGTACCTGAAAAAACTTTCGGTCCCCTCATTTACCAGCTCCTATTGTCAAAATTGACAGCACAGTTTCAAGTTTTGTAAGGACAAGAATTGTTTTCTCTAGTATTTCAGATAAAAAAAACGTGCGTACCGTTCAAGGGAATATATTATAACTTTATGTACCTCAAAAGAACAAACACTCAATTTCATATATTTTGGCAAATCAGGGAACTAAACTGTAAAAATCAGCGGGCTATTTTCTAAAGCTTTTCTTGCCCACCAACGCTATTAAGGCACATCGGTCGACGAAAGCGTATGCCATTAAGGGTCTGTGTTTGAAAGGGCCTTAGTGAGATGGTGGCAAGTATCATAATTAGTTTAACAAAAGATACAAAATAAAGGCGGTACAGGCCTACTCACCTATCGAGCCGTCATGATCATTTGGTTGAACCCTTCTATGAGGACGTAGATTCAGCCATTAATAAAGTAAAGAGACAGTATACTATTGTGATAGGCGACATTAATGTAGGTGATAAACAGGCTGGATAACATGCAGTGGGGGAATGTTGCGTCGGCTCTAGAAATTCCAGAGGGGAGTTATTAGCAGAGTTCGCAGAACGTAATGATTTACGGATCTTGAACACCTTAGACAGGAAACGGGCTAACCGTAAGTGGACGTGGCGAAGTCGTAATGGCACAACTAAAGATGAAATATCCGACGCAGTGACCATAGAATGGTAAGAGCTCCTATTCACCTAGATTAAAAAAAGGAAAGGCATATGCTGATACACAAGAATACATTTAATGAGCTAGAGTAAGAGAAAATGATAGGACTTCAGAGTTTCGTTTCCGAATATATTCGAGGCTTTAAACGAGGCAACCCCCCTTAGCGTGGACACAATGAACGATAATCTTACTAGTATCACCAAAGACTGTGTAATGGAAGTCGAAGCTACAGTTAATAGGCAGGACAATGGCAAATTATCCGAGGAGACGAAACTTTTCTTTAAGAAACGATAAACCACGAAAGCCTTAAATACAACCGACAATATAGAGCTAGTGAGAGCTTTCGAAGTTAATCAATATGTGCAAGGTAGCCGACACCGGAAGGTATAACATGAAGATAGTGAGCAGGCTATAAAAAGCGGCAGAAGTCTAAAACCTGCAAAATCAAACTTGTGCAGTGGCAAGAATCGGATGCATGCTTTAAGGGACAAGAAAGGCCAGGACAAGAACAACAAGACAGAAGATGTTAACCAGGCACATGCCCGGTTTGCTACCCTACGCTGGGAGAATGGGGAGGGGGAGTATAAAGATGAGAGAGATAGGAAAGAGAAGTGAAAGAGACGAAAAAAAGGGTTGTCAGTCACTGGGCTGACTGGTACGCAGCGGTGGCACTATACCGAAGTTCAAGGTGTTTACATAGACCTGTAGTGCTCAAAAAGCACAAGACGACTTTGACTGCCTTTCGAGATGACGAAAGACGAGGACGGTGCTCCAGTAGCATCTGCATAGAGAGTGGCCGATCGTGCAATTGTCGCAATGCGTCAGAAAGCTTCTGTCTTTCAGAGGCAAATCGAGGGCTACGGCATAGCAGATGGTCGATGTCTTCTTCAGTGCCGCAGACGTCACATTCCGCATTGTCGGTCAATTCAATAAGGGTTGTACATGCTTTTATGAAGGCAACCCGCAACCAAAGGTGATTTCGCTTCACGTCGATGAAGTCCGTATGGAGGTCGAAGTTCCACTGAAGGGTTCATTTGGTAGAGTCTCGTATGTCGTGTGCTTGGGGTGTTTCACTCCAGCAGACACAGAATACGTGCCACGTGATGAAGTTGCTTTGCAGCGTCTGTCCTTGACAAAGGAATTGGAATGGTGTGCTCTTTTTGGTGGGATGCGTGAGCCGCGTTGTCTGCGGAATCATTGCCACTGATCCCACAATGGCCAGGTCACCACGGAAATCGACCTCGTGGCCTGTTTCTGTGACGTGGTTAGGAAGCTTGACAACCTCTTATGTTAGCTGTTCATAAAAACCTCGTCGAAGGACTGACTGCATGTTCTGTAAGGCTGGCTTCGATTCGTAAAGCACAGCCCATTTACTCGGTCTCGGGGATTTGAAGTACTCTAAGGCGCCACGCAAAGCCACAAGTTCTGCCGCCGTAGACGTAGTGACGTGTGACAGATTGATTCGCAGAGTGAATCCTCTAGCTGGAATTACCACCGCATCACCAGAACCAGACGCTGTGGTTGAACCATCGGTGTATATGTGCACGTGGTTGTTGCACAATTTCGTGCAAGACGTGCAAGCTCAATTGGTTTAAGGCTGACGAAGGCACATTTGATTTTTTCTGTATTGCTGGAATTGAAAGACGCACTTATGGAAGGGTCAGGCACCATGGGGGATACACTAATTTCTCCGTAGGCAATCATAACCAATACGGATAGGATAGTTGAGGTAGTGGAGGGGGTCTACAAATAGCTGTACAGAAGCCGTCACAACCAGGATGATATCGTAAGAAGCAATAATAGCCCACAGGAATTCAATTTCCTACCGATAACGACAGGGGAAGTAAAGGAAGCATTAGAAGGAATGAAAAGAAGCAAATTCGCTGGTGAGAATAGGATAACAAGAGACTTCCTGAAAGATGGCGGAGAAATTGTCTTTAAAAAAAACTGGCCACCTTATCTCCTCCGAAGTATCTCGTTACAGGAACTGTACCAGAATCTTGTAGGAACGCCAACATCAATTTAATCCATAAGAAAGCTGATGTAAGGGAATTGCAAAATTACAGGCCAACGAACTTACCGTCCGTTCTCTACATACAATTTACGAAAATAATGCATATTAGAAAGCAGGAGTTCGTACAGGCTATATACTCCAAAATAGACTATATTCATACTGCCGATGAGGTAATACAGATATGCGCGGAATACAAACAACCGCTATACACAGCTTTCATAGGGTACGAGAAGGCGTTTTAGTCAGCCGAGACATCGGGAGTAATACAGGCACTGCGGAATCAGGGAATCGACGAACCCCATATAAAAATACTAATATAAATTTACAGTGGATTCACAGCCACGGTAATTCTCCATAGAGAAAGTGACGGAATCTCAATAAAGAAGGGTGTAAAGCAGGGACACGTGACGTCTCCAATGCTATTCACCGCTTCTTTACCGAAGGTTTTCAGGGCCCTAAATTGGAAAGAGTTGGTGATAGGAGTTAGTGGAGAGTATCTTAGTAACCTGCGATTCGCTGATGACATTGGCGTGACAAGTAACTCAGGGGACGAATTGCAGTATCATGATTACAGAACTGGAGAGGCAAAGCATATTAGTTGGTCTTAAAATAATTATGCACAAAACTAAAGTAATGGGCAAAAGTCTTGGTAGAAAACAGCGCTTTGCGGTAGGTGGAGGTATGCTGGAAGTTGTAAAGGAATATGTCTACTTAGGAGAGATAGTAACCATGAAGCCGAACCATGAGAGTAAAATAACGAACGAAAAAACATGGAGAGAATCACATTCAGCAAGTGTTCACAAATCATAAATGGTGATCTGTCACTAACCCTCAAGAGGAAAGTACTAAACAACTGCATCTTGCTGGTAATTACCGAAGGAGCAGAAAACTGGAGGTTTACAAGGAGGGTTAAGATTAAATTGCTGACCACGCAGCGAGCGATGAACAAAAAAAATGATAGGTGTAAGTTTAAGAGGCAAGAAGAGAGCAGAGTGGGTCAGGGAACAAACCACGGTTAAGAATATCACAGTCAAAAATTGAGAAGAAATGTACGTGGGCCGGACACGTAGCATGTAGGCAAAATAACCACTGGTCATTACGAGTAAATGAATGGATTCCCAGAGAAGGCAAACGCACGAAGGGGAGACAGAAAGTTAGGTGGGCCAATGAGAATAAAAAAATCGCATGTATAACGTGGTAGCAGAAAGCATAAGCCCGGGTTGATTGGAGGATTATGGTAGAAACCTTTGCCCTGCAGTGGGCGTAGTCAGGCTAATGATGTTGTTGATGATGATGATGATACATGTCGGAACACACGACCATGTATATCTACGCACGAAATGCGAGACGATTGATGCAGTCGGTGTAAATAACCGAACAGGTGTATACGGGTTGTAGCACTTAAGCGACATGCGAATAAATGAACACGTGCCGATACATGCGGCAAGCGGCTTGCGAGTCAGTGAAAATCACCGCGGCGTCTTTACATGTGGTGGTGGCGAGAGCTATTGCCGCTTCTTCCGCTGCGTCTGAGTTGAATGCCCTGACTGCGGCCGATGTTGACTCTCGGCCTTGAGAGTCGACGAAGCTGATAGCATACGCGTTTCTACGGGGGTACTTGGCCGCATCGGTATAGCGGGCGTTCGGGTCTTGCCTGAACTTCCGTTGAAAAGCTTCTGCTCTAGCCTTTCGTCTACCTTTGTGGAATGTGGCGTGCATGTTGCATGAGATAGGTGCGATGGACAGGGACTCTCGAACGTCCACCGGGAGGCGCATTTTACGGTCTGCATCCACAATGTATGATTCGCTGTAGTTGAGACACCGGAGTACCGACCTCCCAGTGGGCGTGAGCTTGAGTCATTCCAGCTGGTTGTTCTTGTGAGCCTCCGCAAGCTCTTGCCACGTGTTGTGGACACCCATCTTGAAAAGTTGTGAAGTAGAAGCCATGGGTGGTAGTTCCACGGCGGCTTTGGTTGCCTTTCTTATCATAATATTAAGGTTTTCTATTTCCGCTGTTTTTGAATTGAGGTATAGCGTGCCGTACGTGATGCGGCTGGTGAGCAGAGCTTGCATTATTCGTAGGGTGTTATGTTCTTTAAGCCCATTGCGTTGGCTTGCGATCCTCTTGACGAGGTGCGTGAGCTGCGAGAGAGTTCTCTGGGGTCTCGATATGGTGGCCACTCCCGATCCATCTTTGTGTATGTGAAGTGCGAGCAACCGTAGCGTATCAACTTTCGGAATAATTGTCAGGTTGAGGGTGACACAAGGGTGCGGGCTCTTCGTATATGGGAGGCCTGCCTCTCGTTCTTGCTTTGAGTACAAGGTGCTCAGAGTTCTCGGAGGCACAGTCGAGGCCGCAGTGTCGGAGATACCTTTCGATAGTGTTTACGCATCTTGTAAGCAGCTCTTTTGTCTCCCGATGCTTGAAGCCTTGGTCCAGAGCGTGATGTCGTCAGCGTATATCGCATACCGTATATTTGTTAGTTTATCGAGAACCATAGGCAGATTGATCAAGGCCACGTTGAACAGTAGCGGTGACATGACCGAACCCTGTGGCGTACTACCTAAAAGAGTGTAGTTGGAAACTTTTGCTGCGGATGTTCCACATGCCCAAAGTTGCTGTACGGTCCGTGAGAAAGTTTCGGACAAACGTGTAGGTCCTAACGCTGCAGCCGGTTCCTTCAAGGTTCATTGGGATCGCGTCATGGCTTAAGTTGTCGAAGGCGCCCTTGACATCGACTCCGAGTATTGAGTAGAAAAATAAATACGGACGTCCTTCACTCGTGAATAATAAAAAGCTAGAAATACTTCAGTTGACTGACATATTTACAAGAAGTTGTATGACCTAATAACGTAGGGAAGCGACGTGGGGTGAAGGTTCTGTTTGGCGCCACAAATAAGAGTAGTCGCATTTGTACAGTAGTGCACAAGAGATTGCAAGAGTCGGCAGTCAGGTCAGTCGTGGTGGAACAGTAGCTATAGGGTGCTCAGCCGCTGACGCGAAGTTCGCGGGTTGGATCCCTACCATGGCAGTCGCATTTCGACAGAGGCGAAATGGTCGAAGCTCGTGTACTATACGATGTCAGTGCACGTCAAAGAACACTAGATGGTAGAAATCTTCAAAGCTCTCAACTTCAGCGTTTCTCAAAATCACATACTGGTTTTGGTACGTAAGACGCCAGATATTATTAGTGTTAGTCTGCAGTGACCAAAATAAAATTCTGTCAGAGTCATGTCAGTTGTTTTGTCAATTCTTGTAGGGCAGGAAAGTTAACATTTTTTTTGTCCACATGTGCATCGGCTTGACTGGTCGATGTGTTAAAACGCGCGCCAGCGAGCACCGATATTCATTTAGTGGAGCCGTCTCATCTTGCCTCGCTATGTCAGTCATGCAAATGTGATCCAATCTTCCAAATCGCAGTAGTTTTGTACCATCAATCAGACAAAGCGAGAAATGGCGGACGCACATCATGTCACTAATAACAACGCAATTTGCGTAAGTGTACCTTCGTGGTTGTTAGAAGACAAGTAATTCGACCGCATTGATCGACTGTAAACACGCGCTTTCGTCCGCCTTCGTTGTTTCACTTTTCGCGCCTCTTTATAATATGCATGCTGCACGCTCGTTTTTGTAGATTTTTTTTCCGTGCGAGCAATAAACTTTAGGTTGAAAGTAAGTGCTAGATGGTTCGTGTATTGCCTTTCTTGATTGTCTTGCGTTTTTTTCTTTGTTTGTTCCAAGTACTATTCAAACTTGCAGTTACAGTGTGAATGAAGGTTAGCAGACACTTATCGCTCGTTAAACATATATGGTATGAGTGACGTGCATGCTCTTCAATTAATGCATTGTATTTTATTAAATGCTGACTGTAGTTTATATAATACCATTCACAAATCAGAACGTCAAACTCTGTTTTTGACAGTGTCGATAAACAGTAGTTCCAAATGCATTCGCGAATCTAAAACCCTTCATGCGCTTCATAGGCGAGCGAGTCGTATGTCTTTTTTATTTCATTCTTTGCCGTAAAGAACTGGCGTAAATGAAAAAAAAAAAGTACGCTTCTGAGCCACCCATCAGATCCTACAGTGGGGCCGATGCAAATAGTCGACAGGTTCTCGCAGCTAAACACCGAAGTTCGTGATTTATTTACGCAGTAGTACGTGTCACCATGCCAAACCCATGGTGTCTAAATAGTCCTGGAATGGTGAAAGCCGAAAGTTGAAGCGTGAGGCCCGCGCACTCGTCGTGTACCAACTTTTCCCGTGAACGCCTGCATGCCCGTTGGTGGCACTTATGAGCTTGAAGATAGTCTATTCGCATAACCATAGAAAGTATCATTCGTATGTGCTTGGTTGAAATGGTGATTTGGAAAGCGATTAGGGTCATTCACAATGCCCCCAGGTGCTCGCCGTGCAATCCAAGAAGGCCGTGGAAGGAGGGTTGCGAGTCACCACATTTTTCAAAAGAACTTCGCATCTCGCAAGAACGAATCAGATCGTGTCTCAGACGGTTCCGTTTATTTACTCATGTACGAAAAATGCAAAGTGATTAGCCTTCGTTCCTTGCTAACGTGTTAACCCTGAGGCTAGCACAGCCCAACAAAAGAATGTCTGCCTACTGACTATCCTCGAGAGGACGCTCCTGAAATACACTTGGTGGCGCGACACTCTAATTGATTGATTGATATGTGGGGCTTAACGTCCCAAAACCACCATATGGTTATGAGAGACGCCGTAGTGGAGGGCTCCGGAAATTTAGACCACCTGGGGTTCTTTAAAGCGCGGCAGTCTATGGGCATTGCGAATTCCCTTCACCCTGAGAATCTTTGGGGTTTATGTCAATTTGTAGTATATGTTCTTACTTGTTCTGCCTTTGTATAATTTTGTTTATAGCTCTTTCTTTCCACCATGGTGCTGTAGCGGTTATGATATTATTGTGTTATGATAATTCCCTCTGGTCGAGAACAATGCGTTAGTGAAAGGAAGGTTACACAGACCGCAGACATCCTAAAAGTGAAAAGGAGAAAAGGGAGATAGATGGAAGGGGAAGGGGAAGAAAAAGTGAAAGGGGCGCCCGGGGGAGTCCACCTTATATTCTTTTTCTTTTTTTTTCTTTTATCTCTTTTTCTTATTTCTCTTTTCTTCTTTTTTTCCTCTTTCTCTCTCCCCCTCTGATTTAGGATTGTATAAAGCTGAGCACCAACAAACTGTACCCTAAATCCTGCCCTAAATCCTAGTATAGGGCAGACTCTAGGCTCTCTCTCTCTCTCTCTCTCTCTCTCTCTATATATATATATATATATATATATATATATATATATATATATATATTGAGAGAGAGAGAGAGAGAGATATCACATCACTTTATTTCCTTAAAGGCCCCTTAAGGGGCCCCCCGGTATTACATAAGGGGTAGGGTATACAGTGTAGCCAGGTGAATTCACTCGGTAAGAAAGTTTGCTACATTGTCCAAGAAGTTTGATGGATTAGTAATGACTGCACTGATGTGGGAAAGTGCCATTCCAATCTTGCTCCTCGGGGAAAAAATGAAGAGGAAAATGTGAGGGTGCGAGCACGTGGGCGTGACACTTGCAGTTCATGTCCGTGGCGATCAGGTATGCATGTAAGGTGAACGATGTAAGGTGTATGACAGAGAACACTGTAATAAAATTTGGGGAATAAAGATAGCATAGCAATACAATGACGAAGACAGAGATGAGACAAACCGGATTCCGCTTTCAATGCGGATACGCTAGCTCGGTAATGATAAGCGGAATGAATGAATCTAGCAGCACGGTCTTGGACTGCTTCCAGAGCAGATACGAGGTAAAACCGGTGCGAGCTCCAGATAGCAGATGCGTACTCCAGTTTCGGTTTGCGCGTATCTATATAGATAGATATGCGCAAAGTCACCGAAATTCGCATAGAAAATGCTCCGCATTGGAAAGACATGACAGGAAGGCAGAGAGAAAACGACAGGCATAAGGCGAGTAATGCAGCTGAACAAGTTTTATTAAACGCAAGCAGGTTATCTACCTATGTTTAGGTGGAAGCAGCGATGTGTGGGAAGCTAGTTCAACGTGTTTTATCAATTATGAAAAAAAAAACAATTGGCCTGAATCTGCATGTTGATATATGGGGTTTAACGTCCCAAAACCACTATATGATTATGAGAGACGCCGTAGTGGAGGGCTCCGGAAATTTCGACCACCTGGGGTTCTTTAACGTGCACCCAAATCCTGAATCTGCATGTTACACTGCAAATGCCGTCGAAAGACGATATCTTGCGTCTGGAGAGAGTGAAAAAAAACGTTCATTTGATGTACTGCGCAAGAAAATCGGTGAATGGTATTCTGGAGGCCCTGCGTTAGAGCGCCTTGAGCGTGTAGCGGAGGCGAACGAGCGCATCGAGGCATGTTGGACACAAGCGCCATCTGGCAGTCATCTTCGAAAACGAAGGTGTGTGGGCCCACGGAGAAAGATGCGTGCCAGTCTTGGAGGTGATAAGGTGCAGAACGCAAAGCGACGGGCAGGTGCCACCACCGTGTCGTCGTAGCAAAGCGTTGGAAAAACTTACCTTTTTGAGCATCGGGTTGCACTGTAAGCGCAGCGCGACAAACGCTACAGTTCTTAGTTATTTGTGTGCGCCTTTTCTAGTATAAAGGCAGACATACAAAACATCGACGTGTTGTTATGGTGCCTCAGATATGCGCAATAATTTCTTTTCAATTGACAATCGCACAACTATCTACGCTTAACCTTGAGCAATATTGGTAGGTGCTGCGGATGGGGTTGGACGTTTGATGCCGTTCAATGTGTCGATAAGGGCGGACAAACAGACAAAAGTACAGACAGACAGACAGACAGACAGACAGACAGACAGACAGACAGACAGACAGACAGACAGACAGACAGACAGACAGACAGACAGACCAAAATTTTTCCGTCGAAGGTCCCCAAGAAAGACTATCGTCTTTAATAAGACTGCACACGTGGAATAAAACTGTCAAAGTGGGAAGCAATGGGGAAAAACAATAGGGACGCGCTATGTCTGCTGTCTTGTAGTGCGGTAGGTGAACGCAGAGCATCATCCAGCGGGCGTCATTTGGAATGGCGCAGTCAATCAGGCCCCAATGAGGGCATCATTTCTCGGTGCTTCTACGGCCGCTTGCGATGAGGCCACAGGTGTGGTTGGCGAAGCCGGTTCGTCTTCAGCCAGAGCCTGGGCGAAGGACAACCACAGAACTCCTGAAGTATGCGTTCGTGTGGATTATATAGTTCTACAAAAATCTCTAGAAATAACTGAAGTCCTAGTGTCTACTGTGGAGCGGCTAATGTAGCATAGATATGACGGACAGGCACATTTATTCGCGAAAACTTCTTGCTTCTGGCTTTGGACGGATGCACTAGTGTGACTCAGCAAAATTATGAAACAATTGCGTTGGAGGTTTGGGAACAAGTTCAAGTCTTGTGAAGCAGAAAATACAATGTCCTTTGTGGACTTCCAGCATACAACAATGTCTTCAGGCGCCACAATGCGAAGAGCGGACCTTTTACCCTGAAACCATAAACTCGGACGTATGCAATCTGGAATGCCGCGAAATTGTTGCGCTGTTTGAAACAAGTTCGCCCATACCACTTTTGACGAACTGGATGACGATGAAATTATTTTTGTGTGTGTGTCATTATGCGCAATGAGATCTGCTGTAATCCTCCACTTATCTTTCACTCTCTATTCTCTGCCTCAATGCAGGGTACAAAACAGCGGGCCCAACCAAGATAAGCTTTCTGTCTTTCTCTCATCTTGTTTTCCTCCTTCTTGCCACATGAAGCCTAACATCTCTAGGTAGAATTCATGCAAAACATTGTCTCCTCTAGTGTGGCAATGATGCGTGATAATTTGTTTAACGGTGCTTCTCATAAGACAATTGTATCAAGACACCTTGCTCTGGAGATGAAATCTGAGCTGGTTTCCACGAATTCCTCTCGTTTCTCGTTGTATCGTTAACGTTGATGTATACACATTTTATGAGCACTAGGAATTATCCGAGCAAAGAGAGCACCATGCTTGCACTGAAAGCGAAGCACAGTCACCGCGAAAACTGGAAGAAAAGTATTTCTAGAACCCCTTGTAGAGGTACTTCTAAAGCCCCTCACACTTGCAAAATACGTTTTCAAGATACACACAACGTCATCAATAATAATATTCTTCATGTTGGGAAGCACTCGCTACACCACTATTCGTCATTCTTCGGAGAAGCGAGGTGTGCATTTTCAAGGTATTATGTGCACTCTGCTGATGCGGTAACTGATGATGATGAATTATGACAGAGCCCTTTGTAATGGCTTAAAAGCATTCTACCACCCACTCTTTACACACTTGGTTTTCCCTGAGAAATACGTCAAATTAGGCACGTTGGTGCAACACATTGCACCAACGTGCCTAAAAAACTTAAGTCAGATGTGTTATTGTTTTCTGTTTTTGTATCTGGCCACTCAGAATTGTGAACACTTGGATTGGGTAGGCCGCAAATAAGGTAAAACCGTATTTTTCATGAAAGGTGTACGAAGGCATCACAGTTTAATATAGTAATTTTAGTTGCAAACTTTATGCACGTGTCCGCATCTTGGTTGCACAAGTCGCACCTTAATTCCGAGAGCGGTAGCAGCCACCACCCTGGTGAGCGGGAAGTGCAGTCCCGGCCTGCACCTCGCCCTGAAGTCATCCCATTCGGGATCAGCCACTCCGAAGCAAGAGGCGGCGCCGCGCGAGCTCGTGGCGTTCGCCAGGTCGGCCAGCAGCTCCCGCAGCGTGCCCGACGTCAGGTAGCCGGCCCACAGGCTGCCCAAGCGAGAGTACGTTCCGTACCGCTTCACCTGTTCGAAAAAGCTGCGCTTCAGCTGTATCTTAACCCTCAACCATACGGCGTCGCCTGCTGTCAATCAATCAATCAATCAATCAATCAATCAATCAATCGAAGGGATGTTCTGCACATAAATGTTAGTCACATATATTTTTTAATGAAAAACCTGTCTATTTTGCAGTAACACATTTTGTTCCTTTTTATGCTGTGTTGAGTCCTAGACGTTATACACATTTTGCAGTGCTCCGCAGCGTTGCTTTGTCGTCTTGCCGCTACCGGATAGGAAGCCCGATAGCGTTGAAGGGGTGTAGCACTTCAGGGTTGCAAAGTGTCCAGCGGTTGTCGTCGAGGCTCACCTCAGCATGGTGGAAGCGCAGGTGCGAGGCATCTGTGCGCAACGCCGGCTACAAAGCATGCATGGCAATCATACATCTTAACAAAGTAGAAGGTCACGACACTGTAAAAACACCTACATTCAATCGCCCATCAATCAAAGCATATAACAATACGTTAACAAGAACAAAATAGAAGGTTCTTGACCACAATGAAATAGAAGGCCACAGCACCACAAAAGCGGCACATCGGAAACGCCACCAAACTGTGAACAAACCGACACATATGTGAACAACAAAAGAAAGCATATAACAGAGCAAAAGATAGAAAAAAATAAAATAGAAAGTTATTAACCAAAATAATAAAGGCCACAACAGCATAAAAGCGGCAAAGCGGAAAGGCCAACAATATGTAAACAAACCGGCACATCTATGAACAACAAAAGAAAGCATATAAGAGAGCAAAAGGTTGGAAACAATACAATAGAAGGTTCTTAACCACAATAAATTAGAATAGAAGGCCACAACACCACAAAAGCGGCAAAGCGGAAAGGCCAACAATATGTATACAAACCGAGCTATATTTGGACCATGGCCACATTGCGATAATTAAAGGCGCGCAGTGAGCGCCCCCCGTGATTTTTTAATGGACACCAATCTAATGAACTGTCTTCAGTTCATATTATACCTTGCCGCTATTTGTACGGACTCTATCCACAATGTGATCTCTATGTATGAACTGAACTATGGCCATACATACTGTGCTCATTCATGCACTATAAGCCCTATAATGTATATAGTATGTACATGATAATTGTGCTTTGGTTTCTTTCTTCTATTAGAATCTTGACTTTTCTTGTTTGTGTGCTTATATTGTACATTATATGATGTTGACATAGGCAGCTCTAACGTAGCCTACCTCCCTGTATTCTGCGAAAGAAAAATAAAAAACTGCAGGCAACAACAAAAAGGTTAAGAAAAGGCGGCTAACCAGAGAAAATAATGTAAAAGGCCACAACGCCGTAAAAACACTGACATTTAGTCATTTATCAATGAAAGCATATAACAAAGCAAAAGGTTTTCAGGCGGAAAGAAAATCTGTCAACCAGAACGAAATAAAAGGACACGATTCATGATTTAATGCTTTGCCCCAACATCAGCATTCACTTCGTGAATCTGCCTTAATTTTTGCGTGTCATTTATGAGAAATTTACTTGCATTCAGTCAAATACAAAATGTGTTTGAAATGCGTGACTAAGGTGGTTAGAATAGAAACTTTTTGAGAACTGAAAAGTGAGACAGGAAAGGCAGCCCGTTGTAGCGGAACTGCGAAAATCTTTTTAGGCGTCTTTATTAGCGTCCTATGAGGGAAATGGACAGTAACATTGTTGCACCTACACCATCCTGAAAGATTTATTGCCACCACTCTTCACTGCGGCAGTTTTGTTAGTATAGCCATGCAAAAATATTACCCGAGTCGAATTTCAAAAAATCAAAAGTAGCTTTACTAAGATTAACTTGACAGGTTGTATTGGGAATAATTTTAACCATTCCGAGTCCATGCGCTCCCGTTGCACAGCGCCCAAACTGCACGCATGCATTCAAATGGCTCCTCCTGCCAAGAGTGTTTTCTTGCTAAACCACTACATGGACACTCGACAAGCATTTTCACCGCCGTGGTCATGTTTCATATAAATCACAGAAGGACACCGGCAGGCTGCAGGCGAGTGCATTTCAGAAGAGAGAAAGCACGCCTTCTGGCCTCGGTGGTCGAACTATATAGTATGAAGGGTTGCGGTTGAAAAGGGGATTGGAGGCGGTGTCACTCGGCAACAACTGCCATTTTGATAAAAAATGCTCTTTCCAGAGTCGAAAAGCACTTCGCTCCCTGAAGTGGCGTATTCACTTATACGCCACCGTTACCTTATAAAGTGTCTTTAAGTAGTTAGCTGGGAGCTTCGTATAGCATTTAAAATTGTTATGACACTTATTGCTTCACCCTGTGGGTAAACATAACGTTTTGCTATGTTACTTCTTAGTTTATTGGCTGGTGTGAGACGGTTTGCGTCACAGCCCGACGCTATACTCCTATACGGACCTTGGAACCAACCCATTGGTACATGCAGACCTCGTCGAGTGCTGCTAGACCAGGTAGAGATCGGTTTTCCAGTGCGCCGGGTCCTCGGGCCAGATCCCCAACGTCCCAAAAGTTGCGGTCCTCTAGTGTCAGCGAGGTGCCGCACAGGGTCACCAGGTAGCAAGCCTCGTGGGAAAGCTCGTCGGCTGCCCGCGCGTACTGCTCAACTACCTGCGACGAAGCATGCATTTATATAATGTTTTAAGCGTTGATCCAATGCACAAAGGACACACCCGTGCGATTGGGATGAGGTGGGGTGCAGTCGCCCTGTAGTCCACGTACAGGCGAGGGTGATACGATGGGGGCCGCGTTTTCGCACAGACGTTGGCTATCTATTTTATATAGTGTCGTCGCAATTCTTAGAAAGTTAATACGAGGGAAACTCTCAAAAAGACACCGTGCATCGAAGTGAAGAACGATGCAAGCTATACTTTATACCATCCAAAAGAGGTAGTGTTTCAGCAACCTGCTTACAAGCTCGTTGAAAAGTCATTTTTCGCATGAGGTGGTGCAGTTAGACCACCTTTTGGGTGGTAGTAAACGGTATTGTGGATTACTTTGGTTTACACATACAAAGCGCCAAGACTCCCTTTGCTTATGCGCGATCCCAATGAAAGAGTCGGGGCAAGTGTTTCCTGCTCCTATTGAGCAAGTTTGTTCCAATGACAGAGTGTTCCTTAGAAAGAGTGCATTCAGACATTCAGAGTGGCAGCGACTCTGAGGATCAGGAAAAGTTGATCTGCCGACATCGCCGAAGTGGAACAGAATTCGACGTGACGCGCTGCCTTTAACACGTTTGCCTGCTTGGGGGCGCCGCCGCTCATGCATGTTTTTGCAGTAATGATGGGTGACATAGCAGACTGGGCAAATCATCGGAATGGCTTCGGTTGCTCGGTAGCGAGAGCTGCAAGTCAGAAAGCTTCAGTTCCTGCACGAGCATTAGACCAGATTGTGTACCCGACACAGAAACTGCAACGTGCGAGCGGTAATTAAACAGGATTCGACTATGGTATCAGTGGAATGGAATGACTACACGCAAGGTATTCTGGGCTACTCAAAGACTTCCTATTTCAAGTGAACCGTAGTTCAAATACACCGCCTTCTTAGCCGTCAGTTGAGAACCAAGAAGTGGGGCTGAACTGTATGCTGTGTGGAAGTTGTGTTGCTGTTCGTATTCATTATATAAAAGTAATGACGTCTTGTCAAGTGGAAGTCTACCACTTCCAGTTGACAAGGTGACATTTATTAGTAACACTTTCAGTTGAAGTCTCATTGATAAATATTTTCGTTCTGTTAAATAACGCAACAGCTTGCATATATTCAGCGAGACAACAGACAGTGTGGGAGTCAAAGATGATGTGGTGCAAGGAACAATGTTCTTTTATAGAACTTTTTATCATTACGTCTGCAGTTAGCGAAATGGTATTGTGATGCGATATCTTTTGCAGCAAAATTGCAGCAACACGTGTATACTAAACAGCTATTGACGTAGTCCTCGAGAGAGGCAGTGTACTCCTTCCCTCTCTTCAAAAGTTTTCAGTTTTGCATGCGTACATGTAAAACTATTGATTGTTGGGGTTAACTTCCCAAAAACATGATATCATTGAGAGACACCGGTATGGAAGGCTCCTGAAATTGTGACCACCCGAAGTTCTTTAACGCGCACCTAACTGAACCATCAACTAGCCGAACTTTCGCTTCTACCGCCCCTAAATATAAATACACGGCCCTCAGGCATTTCCGCCTCCACCGAAAATGTGGCACCACAGTCGGGGTTCAATCCCGCACGCACGCACGCACGCACGCATGCGTAAGCACACACACACACATTTAAGCGCTCGTTTTTTGATTGTTAGACAATAATAATAAGTGAGGTCTAACAGAAAATAATGAAAGGAAAATATAGGTGAAAATATGAGACCTAGTTGTAGTTTAAATGTGAAGAATTGAAAGCGGATGAAAAGATAGCTTGCCGTGGACAGGAACCGACCCTTCCGAACATTCCAATATATATATATATATATATATATATATATATATATATATATATATATATATATATATATATATATATATATATATATATATCTGGTGGCGACATTGACGCTGGCGCTCATTGCGGCGTTGCTCAAAAAGAGAAACCTAGAGGCGCAAAGCACGCAGTGATGGACCGGTGTTTCCTACTTGAACAAGCCAATCGTTGCTAATGATTAGTAAAGAACAGAAGACTCCAATTGGACACACGAGATCCGCAGTCCCCTTTTGAAGTGCACGCCGTAAATTTTTATTGTTCAGGAAAGCACAGGAGAAATCTCCCACCAGCACTACATCGGAGGCCAAGATCATGTGCCTGTATGCACGGAGTGGACGGTTATGCAGCGCAAGCTGCCAGTTTTTTTTAGGGGGGAAGCTCCTTATGGCGTGGCTTGTGCGTCCCTCGCAGTACGTAACCACCAGTGGCACATACCCGAAATAGGTTTAACATGTGACCTCCAATGTGGTGCCAGTGAGAGATTTCTTCTGTGCGTTGTTTAACAAGAAAAAATAGTGCTCAATGTACATGTCAATGGCTGCTAATGGGACATGAGAGACAGGAGCATTCGGCTTTTAGTCAACGCGCATGCTGCGATCCCCATTAGCAGCCATTGGCATGTACATTGAGCACTATCGGACAAGAAAGGGTTGCTACATTATACTCGCTGGGTGTAACCTCGTTAGTTTTAGAAAGGTTTAGCGAGCGTTGAGCCGCAGGGCAATGAATACAATGAACTAGTATATACCATGAATGAATTCGAGGTAGTTAAAGGGGGGAAGCAGATACTAAGCGCAAGCCGTAAGAAATTAAAAGCTGAATCCTCCTGTCTCTCATTTCACATTAGCAGCCACTGGCATGTACATTGAGCACTATCTTACAGGAAAAGGTTGCTGCGTTATACTCGCTGGGCGTAACCTCCTTGGTTTTGGAAAGGTTTAGCGAGCATTGGGCCGCAGTGCCACGAATACAGTGAAGTAGCATATACCATGAACTCAAGGTGGTTGAAGGTGGGAAGTAGACTCGAAGCGCAAGCCGTAAGAAAGCGTGCGTGTGCCACCTCTCGTTTAGTGTCTTGGAATGTCCACTGAATGGTGGTGCTTCTATATGGGGAATATATGATAAAAAGATGCGAGATGGTGAGACTTGGAGTGTTGAATAGATGGACGAACGGACACACAGACAGATGCATGGATGGACGCATGAACGGACGCAGGGACGGATGCATGAACGAACGCAGGGACGGGTGCATGAACAGACGCATGGACGGTCACACAGACGGACGCATGGACGGACGAATGCTTCGCCCCACTCTCCATCATTCACTCCGTGGATATGCTGCCATTTTTTTTTTCAATCATCTAGCAGACACTGCTTGCGTCGGCATTGCGAAACGAGAAAGGAGGAACCGTCGGAGAGGAGAAAGAGGGGAGGGAATGTGCAGTAAAGGTTGTCACGCAGACGATTGCACTGGACCATAAGATGTTTCGCATGTAATGCAAGTACTTTTTGCCTACGCTCCTTGAAACGGCAGTGCGTTGTTGTGTCTGCCTACATGCTTTTTACTTGATAATAATCGCAATACATATACACCTTTTCAAAGAAGCACTCTCGAACCTGTGAGCTGTAGGTGTCGAGGGTATGGTCGAGAGTGTTTCACAATCACCTGTACCTTTAGAAAGTCTGTTTCAAAGCTACAGGTGTGAGGACAAGATGATTATTGAAACACATTTGTTCGTCATCGCGTTTCAAGTAGCTTACACTCATGATCACAACGTATACAAATGAAGTGAGGGGGAAAAATGTACAAGTTTTTGTTAATAGCTGTGAGATCAGAGTGAACACGAGAAAAAAGTTCTGATTTCGTTGTTAAGCGGCGATGGGCTAGGATTTTCTAGCCAAGGTTGTCTTTATTTTTAAAATGCTGCTTTTATAGTTTTAATTACCAGAGACAAACCTGGCTGCCCAATTCTGGATACGCTGAAGTTTATTCACAAGACAGAGGGTGTCTGTGCCCCACGCTGCGCAAGCGTACTCGAGTATTGGGCGAACGTTCGTATTATGAAGGTATTCTTTAACGCTCCTGGGGGCTTTGTGAAGACTGCGTCTAATGAGGTTAAGCAGTCGGAAAGATTTTGATGTTACATGATCTATATGTCTAGTCCACGACTGATTTTCTGAAAAATCAACGCGAAGGTATCTGTTATGCTGTATCCGTTCAAGAGATATATCGTCCAAAAGATAATCTCATCCCTCAGGCATACTTTTGCGGGTAAAAGATATAAATTGACATTTAGCATTATTCAAATACATACACCATGTGGAACACCAAGTTCGAATTGTTTGTAAGTTAGTTTGTAGGCTAATGATATCATGTTCGTTCATTAGGTTCCTATAAATGACGTAGTCATCTGCATATAATCTGACAATGCATTGATTATCCTGCACAACATCAATCATATAAATAAAAAATAACAAAGGTCCCAAATCAGCTTCTTGCGGCACGCCTAATGTAATGGTTGTTTCAGTTGACGTAATACTATAATCATAACATGCTGTGTTCTTCCGGAAAGGTAGTTTTTAATCCAATCAGCTATAGACTGATGAGTACAGAGAGTTGATAATTTATGTATTAACAAATCATGAGGAACAGTATCGAAGGCCTTTCTTAAACCTAAAAAATTGCAATCAACTTGATTTCTAGATTAATAAGAGCAAAAAACACTATGGCAAAATTTAACCAACTGCGTTGTGCAGGACAAGCTAGACCTGAAACCATGTTTAGCAATTGAAAGAAAACCATTGTTTTTGAGATGTTTCATCACAGCACTATAAATTATATGTTTTAAAGCTCTACAACGTACGGGAGTTAGCAAAATTGGTCTGTAGTTTTGAATAGAATGTTTAGGGCCAATTTTATGAATGGGAACTCCTGCTGTTTTCCATTGTGTTGGTACAGAATTACTGTGTAAAGATTTATTGAACAAGATGATTAAGAAATTAGCTATTTTCTGAAGACATGATTTGATTACTTTGGTTGGTATGCCATCAGGACCTCAAGCTGAATAGTTGAATTGTTCTTCAGCTTACTAAGCAGCTTAGGAACACCATTGTACGTCACAATGACAATGAACATATTCTCATAAGGTAAATTTGGCATCACAGAATGTTGATTAGCTCACGTGTTGCAAAACACGGATTTAAATTAGGAGTTAGAGGAGCAAGCTTTTTCGTAATCATCAAGCACTGCTTCTTAGTCGACGAAAAGATTTGGTATCGCATTCACCCCTTTCGTGATCACTTTATTAATTTCGAGAATTTTTTAGGATTATTTTTGAGAACTAAATCGAACAAAGCATTGGATTTCTCCTTATTTACTTTAATTAGGTCTTTCACTTTGTAGCCTACGTCACGCATTTTTTCATACACACTGCGTTTGCAATGTTTTAGATATGCAGCGTAGAGACGACGTTTCCTGCTAATAAAAGTTCGAATTTCCTTCTATACCCATGGTTTGTCATTGCGGCATCGACTTGTTACGAGTTTAGGAGGGATGTATTCTTCAACCAAATTCATCAATGTATCACGAAAAACAGACCACAATTCTTCAATGTTAATTGACTCGGCCACTTCACAGAATTCAGGGTAGAAAAGACAAAGTTATCGAGATAATGACGCATAGTCACCTCGCTCATTAAAATAAACTTTTCGAGGTTGTTTGCGGGGTGATCTTAATGATGTGTCAGTGTAAATGGCAACGACACAGTCGTGGTCACTATACGTGGCATGGCAATCACATCATGTAGCCACGACTAAGAGTTAGCAAAAAATTTAATCCGGCATGCTGGCGGAAGAGTGACCTCGTTGATGGCAACAAAACCGACGAGAACAACGTTTCCGTGCTCTATCTTGGATACCGAAAAAAAAAGTACAGACGGAGCCATACTGTAGAGCGCCCGTTCAGCCGCTTCAGCTGCCGTTATCTGCGAAAGTATGTGAATACAGATGATGTGATGATACGTAACAAGGTTATATCGGATGAACTCTTTTACTATATTTCAGGTTGGAGAAGAAGTTGTAGCTAATGTGAAGTAGCATCTGCGGACAACGGCCACGCACTCCGCTGCTGCAGGTAAGTCTGATTCCGTCGGTGCGCAAATCGCTAAAGATATACTGTGCTACCGACGACGAAGTACCACTATTCGCAGACCTGGAGCTCATTCTTGCGTAGCTAGTGCACACCATTTAACGGTTCCGACCATAGGTCGGTGAACTCATGAGCCTATTCACTCAAACTCAGATTGAGCCCTGAGTATGAGTACGAGTGAGTTCGGCCCAGGAAACTTTTGGTGAGTCTGAGTCAGAGTGGGTCCAAGGTGCAACATATATTTCTTGAGTGAGTCTGACTGAGTTCCATTTTCTTTTTACTGACTTACGATCCTATATATACACTCTCAAGCATTACTATCAGCTTTACCTGGATTCACGACTACTCCCACATGTTTCAAAGTAGTGTCCTTCATGCACCATTGCTATATTTATTGATCAGATGCGCGAATTAAGTACATAGGTGTTTTGATCTCCCCCTAGCCAATTGTTTCGGGAACGTTCTTGATAAGTATAAAATATGTTGTCAACTCTTCCAACAAGAATTGGCTTACTCATAATTCACTCTTGTCGAAGGTACTACATCAATCGGCGCTAAGAAGAGCCCGGAATACATGAGGGTTTGGTGTTATAGAGCACAGACACCACGTTTGAAAAATGTATTTCAAGACTGACAGATTGAAGATTCAACTCTCTCGAACTCACTCATACGCAGACGAAGCCGTGAGTATGAGTCTCAGTGAGTTCGGGTGAGGAATGTTTTGGCGAGATTGAGTCCGAGTGAGTTTGGTTGAAGGAAATTTTAGTAAGTGTGAGTCGAGTGAGTCCGTTTCAGCAAAATTTTGATGAGTGTGAGTCAGACTGAGCCCAAAGCGCGCAGTATGTCTGATGAGTGAGTCTGAGTGAGCTCACCCAAAAGTATTGCCAACCTTGGGATCCGACAGCGAAGAATCGGTGAGTGGGTGCGATGATACCGCATAAAACAGTCTAAAAAAGCGATAAATTGGCGAACACAGGCTCTAGCAGGGATTTAAAACCAACTGATAACGCACCGGTTGGAGTACGCGTAGTCCTATATGATGCTTTCGAGAAAACTTGGCCGTTAGACGGCGTGCATTTCAATATGGTGGCCCCTGTTAGGAAACATGTATAATAAGTATATACTACCTGCTGCGAGTAGGGCAGGAATGTGCGGTTGTACTGCCATGCAGCGGATCCATCCGGCAGCACGAGCACAGCGTGGTGACCGAGAAGCTCACCCACGGCTGGGGCATCGAAGCGCGCCCGCTGCTCGTCGTCTAGCGGGATCACGGCACCCAGCAATTGGCCCGTTAGATCGAGCGCCACCTGGCAAAAACAATGCCAGTGCTTTTAAAACGTACCACGCACGTTATGAAAAGAATTGTCACAATGCGCTGTCTAATATCGCTTGCGTGGCGCCATTTTCAATATTCCAGCTTCAACGTGTTTTTCTGAAAAGTACAACGAAACTATTTCGCAGATCACATAGATAGATAGATAGATAGATAGATAGATAGATAGATAGATAGATAGATAGATAGATAGATAGATAGATAGATAGATAGATAGATAGATAGATAGATAGATAGATAGATAGATAGATAGATAGATAGATAGATAGATAGATAGATAGATAGATAGATAGATAGTGACAGTGGAGAGGGAGAGGAGGTGTTTTCTGCAGCCCTTCTCTGTGCGCTCCTCGGCACAGTTTCCGGAAATCAGCGAGAAGAGACTCTAACGCCGCGATCGTTCAGCTACCGTGGCAATTATGGGTAGGAGTCAAATGCGCCTGGTCTTCGTGCTTGAAGGCTTCGAACGCACTTGTGGGTTTGTTTACCAAGTTGGTGTGAATTCACTTTCAATAAGTGTGAACAGCGCACAGAATGATTAGGGAAAGACGAGACAGCAGCGGCAAAAAGCACAGTTTATTGTTTTGCTTCTGTTCCAGATAAAATAATGAACCAATATGAACTTCGTGTGCCAGTTTGAATTTGTTGGCCTAAAAAGTTCAAGGTGACGATAGGTAATTGCTAAAGATTTTGCTGAAATTTGTACTGCGGCAAAGCACATTCCAACCTCAGGAAGAAAATGGAGTCTAAACAACGCGAAGGCTAGGCAAGACTAGGCATATCAGTGTACTACCCATCATTCCCATGCTGGATGAAACGCCGCGCGTTGCCGCACTCGTAGCAACTCGCACCAAAGTTCCCCCTAGTTTGTTTGTGGCGAACTCAAGCTTCTCTTTACTGAAACTAACTGTAGATGCTATTGCTTCTATCGAACGTCATTGGGACGGTCATGGGTGCCTCCAGATTTGATTGATTGATTGATATATGGGGTTTAACGTCCCGAAACCACCATATGATTATGAGAGACGCCGTAGTGGAGGGCTGAGACAATTTAGACCACCTAGAGTTTTTTAACGTGCACCCAAATCTGAGCACACGGGCCTACAACATTTCTGCCTCCATCAGAAAGGCAGCCGCCGCATCCGGGATTCGATCCCGCGACCTGAGGGTCAGCAGCCGAGTACCTTAACCCCTAGGCTACTGTGGTGGGGCATGGTTGCCTCCAGTAGGGCAAAAAGAGGAACATAGCAATAATATATAGTTGCCATTTGCCTGCAATGTTAGTCGTAAAACACGCAACCAAATTTGAAGAAAGGAAAAAAAAAAACAAGACGCCGGATGAAGCCGGAAGAGAACATGGTTGGCATGGCCTTTGTTTTTCGGTCAAGACATGGCCTCTCTTTCCATGCTTGACCGATGGCACGAGTTGACAGGGTTGAGCATGCTGGAATGGACGACTGACGTCTTTATCATTAATACAATGAGCTAATTAGCCTTTTTTCACATGATCACCGGGCAAAGCCTTTGATGAACTATTTGTGCCATCTTTGAAAACTTAGTTGAAAAGTGGAAGAACAAAAAAAATGCTACCTTTGTGTAATTATAGTGGTTGGTTGGGTAACCAAAGGTAGATAGGCGTTTTTTTTAGTTCAGCATACAAATCCCACGAAAATTAACTAACTATTCAGACGGCGCTTACTACACTCAGCGACAATTTTCTGTAGTGGCACAGCTGAAGCTACGTGGGCGGAGATTCTGTTAATATGTTACTACGCCAAGTAGTTCATTTACGAGATATTTCTGTTTCGGTTTCGCAAGCACATCCAACATGTACTTTTTCGCACGACTTCCATGCAATAAATCTTACATTTATGTGGGAGGAAATAAATTCAATTTTCATTTTTAAGGGTAAGGACACGAAGCTTCTTTCAAGGGTTGAGATTTATTTCAGAAAAAAAGTCAAACAAAAAATGGGCGATTGTAACAACGCAGAGACAAAAAACAATATCCCAAATTTTAGGGCATACTTGGTCGGCATCATTGTTTTCATTCTCTTAGTGACGCGAAAACTTTCTGGAGACGCTCACGTTAATTTTTAGTGGGCACGAAGGCAACGATGGGAAGCAGTAATTTTGGCACCAATCCGTCGAAAATGGGCGTCGACGTTAACTCTTAGAGTCCCAGGAGTGGGTGAAACGCAATCTTTACTCGGCTAATAACTTTGTTTTTGCACAGTCAACAGCGCAATATACGTGTACGCGCCTGTTACCTAGGTAAAAGGTAAGGAATGACTCTCTTCGTAGACGCAGACGGGAGTTAAGTTATGGTACGCGATTTTAAGCGTTATCGTATCAACAATATTAGGCAGCCGAAATACTGACCACGTATGCAACGTCATTTAGGAAAGGGTCATTGGTTATAATTACAGTTTACAATTGCACTTTTTTTTCCAAACATCTGGAGTTGCTGAAGACTGGCAGACCGCCGGTGTCACTTTCAAGGCCCCCTTTCGCTGATTAAATCCCTCGCACACAAATTCTCGGTGATTGCACGTTTGGGAAACAAAATATTTTACGACGTACCACTGTCTTCCTTCCTCACTGCTCGATAAATACAGACCACTTAATGAACACGCACTCATGATCGCTCACATGCTTCGATGTGAACTTGCTGTAGTCGATGGACGCCATTGTTGTTTACTGAGGCAAGGAAAAGGTGAAATGACACCAGAAAACTAGAAAGAGCAAGTGGGTGAGTGAGAACTTTAATTTGGGCCAAAGGCGGCAATGACTGGACGGGACCGGAGGCCCCGCTAGCTCAGCCAGGTGGCTACGCCCAGGATGGTGTCGGGAGGTGGAGTCTCTCGTGATGTCCCGGGCCCTCTGGATGGCCAGGAGTTTGTTGGCGAGTTCCGTGCTGCGCGTGGCAGCCTCCCAGGAGTTTTGGTCTGGCAGTTCTGACCCCGAGTTAAAGGGGCACAACAAGAGCATGTGTTCGAAATTACAGTACTCGCGATGACAATGCGGCCAGTGGGGTGAGAAATCCGGGTCAAGTCTGTGCAGTATGGTTGGTGTGATGTACGCTTACATCTATAGTTGCCGAAGTGTAACTGCTTGTCCTTTATTCAATTTAGGGTGCGGAAGAGGGAAAACTCTGCACCCTTGTTTTTGAGCTCTGGTCATCTCGTGAAATGTAATCAATGGATCTTTGAACTCCATGCATCCCCGTTCGCTACCCCTCTGAAAGGGCCACTCACCGCCACGGGTAGCTAGTTCACGCGCTAGCTGTTGAGCCCTCTCGTTCGGATTGCCGGTCGGGCAAGACGAGAGATTACCCATACGGGCCGGGAACCATGCAATATGTGTCAGGGGAACTTTCACTTCATTTTCCTGAGTAGGTACCTTATTCGTAATGCGAGCAGCCGTAGTAGAGACGAGGCCGGATGAGAATGACCGGATGGCTGTTCTCGAGTCCGAAAAGGTGGTGATATCCCTTCTTCGTTCGTGAAGAGCGGCCACGATTGCAAGTTCCTCGGCCTCGTGAGTGAATCTGGTGATCACTGTGGCAGCGTTTACTAGGCATTCTTTTTCATTAACAACGGTGACGACATACGCACCCTTCTTCCAGTATGGGCTGCATTGCAAAGAGGGCAGCTGAGCTTGAGCGCCCGAACTTCCTCATGATAACCTCGGCTCTTGCTCGTCGGCGCCCTTCGTTGTGTACCGGATGATTGTTCCTGGGGACCGTGTCGACACATATGGCCCCTTTTATCTTAGCAGATATACTCTGTTTTTCTGCTGGCATAAAGAGGGGCTGTAGCCCGGCTTCTGAGAGGATCCTGGTGCCTGCTTTGGTAAGTGACAGTCGGCATAGCTGCGCTGTTCGTTGAGCTTAAAAAAGCTTCGTTGCTGTGTTATGCAGTCCGAGCTGTAAGAGCCACTCCGTGTTTGTGCTTTTCGGAAAATTTAGGACCCGCTTTAGCACCGTCCTGATAAGGGCGTCAAACTTATTAAGTTCCTTCTTTGTCAGTTTTAGGAAAGGCGCTGCGCAAACAATGTGGCTGAGGAGGAACGCATGAAAGGCTTTCATGATATTATCTTCCATCAGCCCCTCTCTGTTGTTGGCAACTCTGGAGATGACCCTACTGAAGGTGTGAGCGCTCTTCTCGAGACGTCTGAGTGCCTCGGTGTTGTTGTTGCTGTACTTTCCGATCGTCATGCCTAGAACCTTAGCTGAATCACAGATGTGGTTTTCCACTTCTCGGTCACAGATTAATAGGCTGCCCAAAAGTCTCCGGCCCCCGCGTCGGAAAACGTTTGTGCAGGAGGAGTTCCGACTCATTTACTACGACAAACACTCTTTATTTGATTTTAACCACCCATCCAGACTATGCTTCAACTATTACCTGTTTACCAGGTATTAGTGACCACTCATTGCTCACCTTTGACTTACACGCTACCCCTCCTAAAAGCACCAGAATGAAAAAAACTATTTTCGATAACAAAAAAGCTAACTTCGTTGCTATCAATCGTGAATTATCTGAATTTACTGACGTCTTTCTGACCGGTTTTAACAACCGTTCCGTTCAGTCTAACTGGGATATGTTTTCTGCCGAAGTTCATCGCCTCACCGTAAAGCACATACCAACCTACACTTTTGCTAGTCACTCACAATCGCCATGATATAACACCAATATCAAACGCCTGTCTAACAAGAAAAAAACGCCTTTATCGTTCAGCTAAGCGCTCGCCAACTAACGAACGATGGGCCGCTTATAATACCGCATCTAGTATTTACGTCAGGGCACTCAAACAAGCTAAAGATAACTTCATCTCTAATGTATTGCCGTCAATGTTAAAAACAAATGTAAAAAAGTTTTGGCGCGTTATCAATCCCCCAAAAGATAATTTCATCTTATTGCGAGACTCATCTGGTGACACAGTTCCCATCAATCAGTGTGCAACAGCCCTCAACAACACATTTGCTGCCCAGTTTACAAAAACATCTGATGTTCCACTTCCTTCCACCTTTTGCTACAATCACCTCCCCATGCCACCAATTTTAGTAGACATTTCTGGTATCGCTTCCCTTATCAACAAATTAAGCAACCATTTTTCCCCTGGTTATGATTCGATTAATAGTAAATTTTTAAGAAATACTGTAGAAATTAGTTCCATCATATTAGCCAAGATATTCCAACAATCACTCGACACTTCTACTCTCCCATCTGAATGGGAAATCGGGAAAGTAGTTCCTATTCATAAATCTGGTAGTAAAAGTTCCCCTGCTAATTATCGTCCCATTTTCCTTACCAGTACGTGCTGTAAGCTATTAGAGCACATCATATTCACAAACCTTGTAAATTTTCTTGAAAGTAATTCCTTCTTCACGTCATCTCAGCACGGCTTTCGTAAATCATACTCCTGTGATACACAACTGGTATCATTTACCAGCAGATTACACCGCATTTTGGACAACTCATCACAAGCTGATTGCATCTTTTTGGATTTTTCCAAAGCATTTGATAAGGTATGTCATAAACTTTTACTTCACAAACTAAGTCAACTGAAACTTGATTATAACGTGTTTAAATGGATTGAATGTTTTCTCACAAATCGCTCACAATTTGTTTACGCTAACGGGTATAATTTCTTGTTTTACTGAAGTACACTCCGGCGTTCCTCAGGGATCGGTAATTGGGCCTCTCTTATTTCTAATTTATATTAATGACCTCCCCTGCCACATTAAATCCAGAATTCATTTATTTGCCTGATGATTGCGTTATTTTTCGTGAGGTAAATAACATAATATATTCGTGTACTCTTCAATCAGACCTTAACACTGTTGATAACTGGTGCCGTACATGGTTAATGGAATTGAACATAAACAAATGTAAAGTCATGCGCGTGTCCCGCAGTGTTTGCAGTCAATTTACTTACTACTTAAACGACATACCTCTTGAATCTACTAACTCGTACAAGTACTTAGGCGTCCACATAACATCCAATCTCTCTTGGGCAATGCACGTCGAACAAATAATCAACAAAGCTAACCGTACGCTTGGGTACCTACGCCGTAACTTTTCCAAAGCTCCATCTTCATTGAAATTAGCCCTGTACAAAACATTAATACGACCTAAACTAGAATATGCTTCTTCGATTTGGGATCCCAGCCACATTAATTTAATTACATCGCTTGAGCTAGGTCAGAATAATTCCACACGCTTCATATTATCGAACTACAATCGCTCTGCCAGTATATCTGCAATGAAAAATAATCTGTCCCTGCCTACTCTGTCACTTCGAAGAAAAGTTTCCCGCCTATCAACTTTTCATAAATTGTTTCACCACCCCATCTTGCGCGACGAACTTATTTTGCAACCCCAGTATTTTTCCAACCGTGCCGATCACCGTCACAAGGTTGGAATTATCACCTATCGTACTAACACAGCTGCGCAGTCGTTCCTGCCTCGTTCTTCTCGCGAGTGGAACCACCTTCCCCCTGAAATTGTTGCTATTAATGACAACCATCTTTTTCGTGATACCGGAGCTAACATTGTATACGCAGGACCTATTTAATGTATTTTTGTTTGTACGGTGACTTTTGCTTATATTCGTACTAACGCTGTATTTTTCCCTCCCCACCATGTACCATGTGTTATTCAATGTAATCCACTCCCCTCTGTAATGCCATTTGGCCCTGAGGGTATTATAAATAAATAAATAAATAAATAAATAAATAAATAAATCAGGCGATAGCTTCATCTCCGTGCTCGTCAGAAAGCCCTCCGTGACATCGAGTGTTCGTTTTAGATTGCCCTCCAGCTTCCCAAGAGGGCCCGCCGCGGACCACATGGTGATGTTGTCCGCGTATATTGCATGAACGATGCGCGGAACGTCGGCGAGCCACTGAGGCAGGTTGTGCATTTCAATGTTGAATAAAAGCGGGGACAACACTAATCCTTGCGGTGTAGCGACGTTACCCAGTGTGTACTCTTTGCTCTTGATTGGGCCGATGCTGATTGCAGCTTCCCGATCTTCCAAAAAAGACTTGACAAAGTTGTAAACTTTTTCACCGAGGCTTAACTTGAAAACTTCATTAAGAATGTGTTCATGCTTCAGTGTGTCGAAGGCCTTCCTCAGATCAAGCGCCAATATCCCTTTGATGTCTAGAGAAGTGTTATCGAGTATGGCCCTCTTGATTAGAAGCATAGCGTCTTGTGTAGACAGGAATTTCCGAAAGTCCACCATGTTGTGGCGAAAGAAACCTTCGTCCTCAATGTGTCCGCTAATTCGATTATGAATGAGAATTTCCGCCAATTTACTGAGGCATGTTGTAAGTGATATCGGGCGCAAGTTTTCTGGTCTCAGGGGCTTTTCCGGCTTGGGTATGAGTACGAACTTAGGCATTCTCCACCCCTCTGGGACATAGCCATCGGACCACACTTGATTGGTCTTTTCTGTAAGGACTTCTATCACTGCGTTGTCAAGGTTTGTGAGAAGCTTGTTTGAGGTTCCGTCTGTGCCGGGCGCTAACCGCCCGTTGAGGTCCCGCAAGGCGTGAACGATATCCGCAACTTCAAAAGGTCTATCACAGGCTGACTGTGGGGTTCCTTCAGGTTCAGATAGGGGTTGTCCCACGGACTATATTTGCTTTCAGGTGGTAAGTATATGTCCGCCAATTTTTCAGCAAATATTAGTAGATGGCAGCCTTCCGAGGTGTTCATGTAGATGAGTTTCTCAATTTCCAACCGGGCGCTGCTTTTGCATGATTTGGTGCTGTGAGTAAACAGATGCTTGAGTACGGCCTATTTGCTTCCTTTGTGCATTTTGCCGTCTTCTTCGTTGCACACCTCATCCAATTGCTGCGCAGCGAGTTTCTTGGCATGTTGTTTTATGTCCTCGTTGAGTTGGGATATCTTGGCTCTTAGCCGCCGGTTCAGCTTTTGTTTCTTCCATCTTTCACGATGTGCGTTCTTGGCCTCCAGGAGATGTGCTAGCCTAGAGTTTATTGCACACCACGGATATTTCTCTGGTTGTCTTGTTGACCACCTCTTTCAGATTACTCAAGAGGTCATCGAATGTTTGTCTGGGCCTTTCTTCATTACTTCTGATCTGGCGAAGTATATCCCAATCAACGTATGGGTATTTTCTTAGCGGGGGTTGAGTAATGTGTACGTTGATTTCCAAGACAGAGTGGTTGCTACCCTGGTTCTCCTGTAGGTTGTCCCATGACCCTTCTACGTTGCGCAGGAAGGCTAAGTCAGGAGTGGTAACACGTTGGACAGAATCACCCTTGCGTGTTGGAAATCAAGGGTCCGTGATATGAGTTTTAGACCAAGTGTATTCGCACACTCAGCCAGTTTGGTTCCTTTGGCATCATTTTTGGAGTAACCCCTTGATTTATTAGGCGCGTGAAAGTCTCCTGCAATCAGGAGAGGATTATTTTTGGCCTGTTTTGCAGCCACTAGGAAGAGGCAGTTGAAGTTTAGAAGTCTGTCCCTCGGTGGACTGTAAATGTTTAAGAAGAAAATGTTGGCTTTGCTAGCACGACCAGAGATGATTTCTACCAGCTGTGATTCCAGGCCTTGTTTATATGCGGGAAGGTCTTCTCCACAAAGTTGATGTCTTTGCGGACAAGGGTAGCTATACCCCTTGCACGTTTGAAGTCGGGGCACAAGGTCGGCCTTGTTAGCCTGTACCCAGGGAAAGTTAGGTTCCGTGGAGATTCAGTGACTCCGCTTTCTTGCAGAAGAATAACACGGGGCTTTTCCTTGCATGATCTAACGTTGTGCTAGACTTTTTTTCTTTTTTGGGGATGAATTACAGTTCCACTGCCACACTTTAAAAAGCTGCGGCAAACTATCCATGATGTGGTTACGCGAGTGTTACGACCTTACTGGCACAATCCGCATCAGCTTTGTGCGGTTTATTGGGTTCATGTGGCGGAATCACTGGTATCGGAGAGGACATAAGTGCTGGTGCTGCAGAAGCTGATGCTTGTTTGGCGGTTTTCGGGTGTGCCACTGGTCTTTCTAAGTGATCCAGCCTAGAGTTGATCTGTGCGATCGCCTCTTGTAGCTATTTTAGCACGGTGCTGATGGTGCTCAACATGTAAGCGCGGCTCTTGCAGCGTCGACTCTTGGAGTTCCCCTCACCAGCTGAGACGTCAGAGGGGGCCTCGCTGATGTCTGACATGCAGTCAATGAACACATCCTCGCCTTCGTCTGACATAGGTGCCATTGCTCTGCGCTTGTGTGTGCTTCTTTGTGTGCTTACGACAGTGGTGGGTTGCTGATAATATGTGGGGGTTTGTGCAGTGCTGTCTTGAGGGTCGCGAACCCTGTTGGTCATTAGATTAGTGTCATGAATTCTTCTAGTTTATGCTTTAATGCTCTGTTTTCGCGCTCTAGGGCAAGGATGCGCTTTTCGTATTCATTATGCTCTAGTTGTGCCTTACTACTAAACGGGGTCGAGGGCACAAGCAGCAGGTCTCGCTCCGCTGGTGTTGTCGCCGCTGCTACTGCTACCACCCCGCACCTTGTCCACCCAGGTCAGCTTGGCATTGGAACGAGAGCGGCTCCTGGATCGGCTACCGGCAGATCCACGGGGACCATATCGGCGGCAAGAGCGCCCTTGAGAGCGAGAGCGCCCTTGAGAGCGAGAGCGCTCTCGGGAGCGAGAAGCCTCTGAAGAGCAGGAACGCGCCCTGGAGCAGAAATTCCCCCTGGAAAGGGAGCTTTGCCATGCAGCAGCATCAGGTGTGCATTGCTTCGTGACCATCACAGCACCCTCCTCTTGGTCGGCCAGCACTTTGGAGCGTCTTTTCCTTCGGCGTTTTCTCACTAAGTACGGAACGTGGTATCTCTTCTTGCACGAACGCTCACCCGTGATGTGGTCTCCTCCGCAAAGCTTGCATTAGGGGGTGCAACTGTGCGTTTCTCGGGGAGCTTCCGGAATGTTCATCCCACAGCTGTGACACTTTTCTTTTAAATACGAAGCATTTCTTAGCGAACTTCGGTGACTTTGAGCGTATCTATCTATCTATCTATCTATCTATCTATCTATCTATCTATCTATCTATCTATCTATCTATCTATCTATCTATCTATCTATCTATCTATCTATCTATCTATCTATCTATCTAGCCGCCTACGACTTTTAGCTGTCCTGGCCGTTACGATATTGGTATCGATACCAATCTTGGTATGGCATAACATGACTGCATGAAGAACATATACGACTAGTCACATGACAAACAACTTTATTTGGTCCTGAGAGGCAAGGCAGCGGGCCAACTATGTAGGTCCCCACCCAGCCGTTGGCTAGTCCTATGTCGGAACAGAGAGGCCATGCCTCTCCGCTCGTTCACGGGCCCTCTGGACAGCCTGAAGCTGGACGTCTTTTCTGGGGTCTGTGATTGCCGTCGTCCAGTCTTCTTCTGTTTTAAAATCCTGTAACGCAGGGCACTGCCAGAGCATGTGACTCAAAGAGCAAAATTCACCACAATCTGGGCAAAGTGGATCAATATCCGGATGAAGCATGCTCAGAAAGCCCCTAGAGGGGTAAGACCCCGTCTGGAGCATGCGGAGCGTGCTTGTTTGTGATCTGTGGAGCTTATGATGGGGAAAGGGAAAAGTCTGTCGCTCTCCTCTGTAATGAGATGTAATCTCGTGAAAAGTAACGAGAGGATCACTGTGGACGAGCTCTCCCGAACTCACCCGAGAGACCACCCCGTCGCGGCTTGTGAAACCTCGCGCACAGTCGTGGGCTATCTAGTTTGGGTTCAGGTGACCCGGCAGTACGTCTGGTCCCATGTGAGCGGGAAACCAGACTATGTGATGAATCACGTCTGAGGGGGGTTTGCTGTGGAGAATTCTGGCTGCCTCTGTGGCTATCAATCCCGATTCGAACGCCCTAACGGCCGCTCGGGAATCGGTGTACACCGTGGTGCGTTTCGTGTCCAGTAATGCCAGCGCTACAGCAGCCTGTTCTGCTACATCGACCAAAGAGGTCTTCACTGAAGCTGCCGAGACAAGTTCTCCCCTGTCATTGACGACTGCCACGGAAAACTTGCTGCCGCCGGCGTGGCGCGCCGCGTCCACAAATGTCTCTGTTCCGGAGAGGTTCTTTATGAAAGCCCTAGCCCTCGCCAACCTACGACCTTTATTGTGTTGGGGATGGATGTTTCGTGGAAGAGGGTCAACAATAAAGGAATTTCTTGTTTGATAATCAAGCTGCGTAGTTTCTCCCTGATTGAAGATAGGACGGAGGCCTGGCGCATCGAGCAGTTTTCTTCCTGTTTTGAAACTCGATAACCGAATTATTTGTGCTGACCTTTGTGCTTCAATTAATTCCGAAGTGGTGTTGTGCACTCCCAACTTCATGAGTTTTTCTGTGCTAGTCGTGATTGGGACGCCGAGCACCTTTTTGACACTTTTGCGCATGAGCGTGTCTAATTTATCCCTTTCCGTTTTGGTCCAATTGAGAGCCGCCACTATGTATATGATATGGCTCATGAGGAAAGCGTGGTGGGCCCTAAGGAGGATATTCTCGCCTATGCCGCCCTTTTTGTTGGACACCCGCATAATTAATCTCAGAATGTTCTCTGTTTTTGTGGTGAGATGGGCTATAGTCTTTGCGTTGCATCCCTTAGAGTCTAATAAAAGCCCCAGAATTTTCATAGAATTGACTCTAGGAATTGTGCGACCATCCTTGGTGCAAACGCTAATGGGCACCTGATCGAGAGGGGTGAGTCCCCTAACACCTCGTCTAGCCTGTCTGTACATCAGGAGTTCCGACTTTTCCGGCGAAAGCGCCAGTCCCGTACCTTCCAGGAAAGACTCTGTAACGTCCAGAGCCTCCTGTAGAGCTTGTTCAACCGCCGCCTCTGATCCTCCGGGACACCAGATTGTAATGTCGTCAGCATATAAAGCGTGTCCGACATTAGGAACTTTGGAAAGGCTTGCCGACAGCTTGCGCATGGCTATGTTGAATAGAAGGGGGGAGATAACTGCCCCTTGGGGAGTACCCCTTCGTCCGAGTTTGAAAGGCTCCGAGACTGATTGTCCCAATTTTATTGCCGCCGTCCGACTCTCGAGGAAAGATTCAACGAAGGAGAAGAATTTAACTCCCAGGTTCAAAGCCGATATCTCCTTAAGAATATAGTCGTGTTTGACAGTATCGAATGCTTTAGTGAGGTCCAGTGCGAGGACCCCTTTTACATCTTTGCTTGGAAAGTCAATTATGTGTGTTTTGAGGAGGAGCATGACATCTTGCGTAGAAAGTGAGGGCCTGAAACCTACCATATTATATGGAAATAGGTCATTCCTCTCGATGTAGCGCGATATCCTGTTGTGTACTGCATGTTCTGCTATTTTGCTAAGGCAAGAAGTAAGGGAGATCGGGCGGAGGTGATCTAAGCTGGGTGATTTACCTGGCTTGGGAATTAAGACCACTGTGGCCCTCTTCCAAGTTTCTGGTACGACGCCCTCCTCCCATACCCTGTTTATCTCCTTCACTAAGGCCTGAATGGCTTTATCATCCAAATTTCTTAAGAGCCGATTCGTAACTCCATCGGGACCTGGGGCAGACCTTCCGTTTAGGCTATGGAGCACTTCCCTGATCTCAGCTTCCGATAAGGGAGCGTCCAACTCTGGGGAAGGCACACCCTCATACCGGTGGGGGACAGAAGTTGAGCTCTGGCTTAGTGGGAGGTACTTGTTGGCAAGTATCTGAAATTGGGAAGCTTCTGAGATGCCTGCCATTTTATCCTTATTAATAAGTCGGTCTATGGCTAGTTTCTGATTGCCTTTGGATTGTCCATCATCTAGGAGGTGTTTGAAGAGGGTCCATTTGCCTCCTTTGCGCATTTTCCCGTCCGCAGCCGAGCAGGCGTCCCTCCATTGTTGTTTATGGAGTTCGGAGCAGTGCTCCTCAATATGCCGATTGAGCTCCGCAATCTTTTTCCGTAGCCTGCGATTTAGCCTTTGTTTTTTCCATCTCTCGATGAGAGAGCGTTTGTCGTCCAGGAGGTGCGCTAACCTTGCATGCATCCCCGGAGCATCAAATTCTGTTACTATTTCTTTGGTGGCCTTCTCGACATCCTTCTGGATTTGTACAAGAAGTTCACTGAAGGTGTCATGTACTGACTCATCTTCACCTCTGATTTGCCTAAAAAGGTCCCAGTCTGTATATTTATAGGTTCTTGGGGGTGGTGCTCTTATTTCCATCCGGAGTTCTATGATGCCGTGGTCGCTTCCCAAGTTCTCCTGTAAGTTGGACCACTCGCCCACCGCATTTCTAGTGAAGCTGAGATCAGGCATCGTGTCTCGGCGACCGAGTTTCCCAGCCTCGTGGGAAAACGCGGGTCGGAGATAAGCGTTAGGTTTAAGTCTATACTGGCTGCAACTAGATTGGCCCCTTTCTTTGTCCTCGTAACATAGCCCCAAGACGGATGGGGAGCGTTGAAATCCCCAGCTACTATTAAAGGGTGCGATCTGGCGGCAGTTGCGACCCTATGAAGGAGTGAGCGAATATTATGTTTATAAGCCGAAGGAGGGCTATACAGGTTAAAAACGAATATGTTGCTTCGGATTTTGCCGTTGGGAATGATTTCAATTAATTGTGCCTCGAGGCCGGATCTCTTATCCGAGTCGCAAATTTTGACTTCGTGCTGCTCAACGGAGGTATCTTTCCTGACCAACGTGGCGATACCTCTGCCATTTGCGCCTTTTTGGCTAATCGAACGGTAGCCCGAGAGAACTACCTTCTCGCTAAGGGTTTCCTGCAAGAGCAGGACGTGCGGCATTGACGCCTGTGCTTTGATGAGCTCCACTAGAGCAGCTTTACGCCTTAAGAAACTTGCGCAATTCCACTGCCAGATAATTATGTTTCCGGTTTGGCCCGCCATTTTGAATATTATTGAAGGAACATAGCCTGCGGCGAACTCGTAGCGTCCGAATCCTGCTGCACTATCTTGGCTTTTGCAATCGTACCAGTGTTGGTCGTCTTGAGTTTGCTAGAGTCAATCATTTTCATTTTAGATTCGAGGATTCCTACTCGACGTGTCAGGTGGGAGACGCTCCCGTCCATACGTTCGATTGTGCTAGATTGAATGGCTAAGGCCTCTCTCACCTGCTTGAGCGATTCCTCAATCGCCGTTAAAGACGCGAGTACATTTTTCTCAGGGACCTGAGCGGGGGACTCGTCACTTTGCATTGCCACGCTTTCCGCGATCGCGGGGGGCGAAACGGCCTTGCGCTTATTCGACCCTCCTGCTTGAACCGGTATGGGTGTGGCTACTTCACGGGGTTCACGCGAGTTGCGGAAGAGCTCGAACTCGGCCCTCAGCGTTCGTAGTGCTTCTTTAAGTTCTGCATTTTCTTTTTTAGGCATTAAAATCTCTGATTGTTCTCTTTTTTGCTCTGGTAAAATGCCCTGCGTTACCTTTTGGGCGCTTGGGATGTTCATCCTGGCCTTGTCCGCCCAAGACATTTGCTTCTGAACGCGGCCCTTGGAACCCGATCGTCCTCTCGAACGGGAGCGACTGCTGCCCTTGTCACGCCCTCTGGAGCGAGAGCGCGATTTGCTGCCGGAGCGTCCTCTGGAGCGGGAGCGTCCTCTAGATGCCGATCTGCTGCGATGAGCGCTGGAGAATGATTCTTCTTCCGCCAGTCCCTCTTTGCCTCCAGCTGTGTCGGAGCCACGCCGCGCGCGCCTACGGCGGCGCCGCCGTCTTTGGCGCACGATGTAGGGCACCTGGAAGCGCTTTCTGCACTTTCGGTCCGCCGTTGGGTGCGCTCCGCCACAGATGGCACACGTGGGATCACACTGATGATCCGGTGAAGGTGACTGCATGCCGCATCCGCGGCATTTCTTCTGTTCATCGCCCTTGGGGCAAACATCGGACCTGTGGCCCAAATCACCACATGCATAGCACACGTCCACTTGCCTGCGATACAAGGAACAAGGGTATCGAACACCATCACACACGACGTGATGGGGGACCTTTTGTCCGTCAAACAACACGATCACTGTTGGTGTCTTCTTGATTCTTCGAACTCCCAGAGCGTCAGGGTTCCTCCGGTTGACGATCATCTCCGTCAGTTCTGCGTCACTGAGATCCACATTGATTCCACGGATCACTCCTTTACATGTGTCGTCAGACGCAGCCACATAAGCCGCCAAGCCTATGACAGTCGAGCCCATACTTATCTCTTGGACCCTGGCGTAGGCGCGCGCATTCGCCTCGAACGGCGTGGCAACGACGAAAATGTTCTGGAAGGGGTTCGTGCACAGCGTGTCGTCGAACACCTGCTCTGCTGTTAGGGAAGCCGCCTTTGCGAGTGAGCGCTTGAAGATAAGAAGGTCTGTCTTCTTGACATCCATCCCTCCACGTGGCCGTATAATGGTCTTAAAGTGATCCCTGGGAAGGTTTAGGATCCTGGAAGCTTTCACAACACGCCTCAACACGTTCTGTGAGGCGGCAGTGCGGGAGCCGCCTTTACCGCTTCCTGTCGCTGACGTGGGCGCATTACCAGCGTTAAAATCCACCCGCTCGGCAAGTTTCTTCTTCTTGCTGGCTACTTCAATCCATCCCGCGCACTCCGCTTCTTCCGGATTGATGTCCATGCCTTCTACAACCGACACATTGGGGTTGGATGCCATTCTTCAGCTCGACGACGCGTTAGGCGTCGTCGCGACGCTGTTGCAGCGCCCGAGAAACGCGTCGACGCGCGAGGCGTCTGCGTGGCGTGGGTAAAAGTCCTGGGGATGTCCAAAAATTTCACCCACCGGTCAGATGTTGGTATCTGCTGGTTCACTACAACAAACGGCGTCGAATGATGCACAGTTCTTGCTAGTTGAGGCAAAAAATCCGTGCCAGAACGCTTGAACAAACGGGAGCCGACGTGTTCGCACATCCGCACTGGACGAGCGCCCCCTGGCTTTTCTTCTATGACTAGTCATAACATGAAAGGCATGACATGTATGTCATGAATATCATGATTAATATTTCATCGTCCTGCTGCTCTTGTGGCGGTTTTGTTCACATGGCATGTTGCAAAACTGGTTTCGTATAACATGATTGCATGGCGAACACAAGCGACAGACCCTAACATGAAAATCATGACATGCGTGTCATGTAACAACATGACTATACGCTACACTCATGATGCGCTCGCGGCCGTTTCGCTAGCTTCACATGTACCAAACTCGGTATTACATGACGCGAACGGACAACATAGGTAAATGACATCCAAACATGATAATGGCGACATGCGTGTCCTGTGACAACAAGACTACATGCAACCCTCATGATTCGCTCGCGGCCAATTCGCTAGCTTCACACATGCCAAATTTGGTATTACGTGACGTCATTAGATGACGAAGGTGTGTGAGTGGTGCAAATAGTGATAATCATGAGATGCGTGTCGTGTGAGAACATGACTACATGCCAAAGTCTAGGCACCAATAGATTCTGACGTGACGGGGTGCGCGCGCTCACCTGCGTTCCTTTTGTCACGTCACGCCGGCGTTGCCACGCCAGGCGCCGGTCTTGCCATATACTCGCAGGCACTCGCCGCGCGGCGTTGGTTTGACGCATGTGCGTTTCAGCACGTCCGTCGTCCCTCCATCATGCAAAGAGGAAGACGCAGTGTAATCTGGGTAACGCATCAGTGCAAAATGCAGAATGTCGCATTTCGCGCCTGTTGCCGCCGGGCCACGCTGATGGACGCTGGTCGCGCCTGGCGTTAGACTATAGAGTGCTCGCGTTTTGCTAACCTAGCTTCGCTGTGCCCAGTGTGCGCGCGCGTCAACGCTACATTGGGGTATATTGAGCCCTTCATGATGCGTTTGCGGCCGTTTTGCTAGCTCCACCTATACCAACTTCATTGTTACGTGACGCCAACGGATGACGAAAATGGACGACGACTGGTACAAACATGATAATCCTGACACGCCTGTCATGCAAGAACTTGACAACATACCACGCTCATAGCGTGCTGGCGTCCGTTTCGCTAGCTCCACATATACTAAATTTGATATCACGTGACGTGAATAGATGACGAAGGTAAGTGACACATCCAAACATGATAATCATGACACGGAAGTCATGTACGGCATCATTTACCTCCACCTCGTAATGTTGTGCTGACTTTAGAGTGATATATAAACCTTCCTCATTCGTGCTTCCCATTACATCGATTCCCACTGTACGTGGGATCTGCCAATTTTTTTCCTCCTTGCTCTTGTGACATACGTCGGCTTGGCGCCCTACTTGGCCGGAAGCGTAGCAGATACCCACCTGCCTTCTGTACAGCGAGTATTACATGTACGTTGACCCGCACGCAACGTGCCTCGGTACGCGTGAACCTTCAAACAGTACGACCACGGCCGCGTGTTCTTGTTTCTCTTCATGCTAATCGCTGTTGTGTTACGGCTGTTCACAATTGTCTCGTTGAGTTGGGGCTCACTGATCAACGGGTCTTTGTTTCTGAGCACCCCTTTGCAGGTATTCTCCGGTGCCGCTACGCAGGCAGATGCTTCGAAGGCTCTAAAGCTTGCGTGTATTCTTCGAATGGTGGCATAAGCCTTGGCATTGGTTGTGACGGGAGTGGAAATGACGATAATATTTTGTACCTTGCTCACGTATACGATGTATTCCTCTGCCTGTTTGTCCGTCAGAGTTGCGGCCATAATCAGAGACTTCGAGAGTGAGAAGTGGTCCACTCTGCAAACGTTCATGCCTCCCTTGGGATGGACGATAACCCTGAGGTGTTCTTCCAGAATGCTGGGGAGTCGGGAGCCGACTACAACCCTCTGAAATGTCGATGGTGTACGGTTGTAACGTCCCCCTTTTTTTTAGTCGCGTCTTCACATTTCGCACCAGACGCAGGCGTCGCGTTCTTCACCTGGTCCGGTCGTCTTCGATTACAATAGGTGGTAATCCAGCCCACGTCGGAAAGATCATCTTGCGTAGCGTCCATTCCTTCTACTGCGATTGCCTGGGGCATTGTGTCTGGTCTCGTCGAAAGCGGACCTCACTGGGCCCGGCTGTGTCGCGTGTAAGCTGTAGTCATAGCCAGCTCTAATGTCGTACTTGCGCTAAACCTAGACGCGGTCAGGCTCAGCAGCCGATGCACCGCGTCGACTGGTCAAAACATGATAAAGTGTCGAAAAATTCACTCACTGCGGAAACTGATATCCTCATAAATAGCACTGAAGAGCCATTCACGTAAGTCAAAAACTTGGCACTAATTGTCGAAAAGATGGCTGAAATCACTTAAAGAAGTGGGAGCCGACACAGACAAGTCCCCACTCCTCGGCGCCATCTCGAGGATCCCTAGAAAGAGCAAAGAACAAAGAACCTACGCGGATGCAGATTCCTAATAATAATGCGAACAATCTTCAACATGATATTTGTAAATTTTCTTTTTAGAATTTCCAATATGCTACGTCGTCTACAGAAGGTAGCGTTCGTCGACTACATAAGGGCGTGCTTGGGCTTCGTATAGCCTTGGCCGTGCTGTCACAGAAAGTTGTCGCCGATAACAAATAACAACCGCACAGTGCAACAATGAGAATTGCTTGGGCTTCAAGCCTCGAAGTTTTGACGTGGTTGCGAAAGAGGCTGTAGTGGAAGACTCCAAAAATTTTGTCCTCCAGCTCGGTGGAGCAGTGGCTAGTGTGCTCGGCTGCTGACTCTAAGGTGGCGAGTGCATTCCTGCTGGTCGCATTTTGGTGGAGGCGAACTGGTAGCCTCTACCGAAATGCCTCCACCGAAAAGCCTGTGCTATGTCAGTGCACCGTAAAGAGCACCAGAAGTTTCCAGAGCTTTGGTATCCTTCATATTCATACCGGGACGTAAAACCCCACATATTCTATTATCCGGAAATTTCGTCTAGCTGGGGCTTTTTAACTTGAACGTGAATGTACACGGACCGCTAGGATTAAGTCTGCATCAAAATGATCGAAGTGCTATTTATAACTGGCAAGCTATATTGCATTTTTGCGCGTGTTATTTGCGAACCCATGTGCTTGCCTCCTCTTGTCTAGTGTAATTTTTTTCTAGTGCTTAAGATGTTCTACGCATATCATCTTGCACAACTTTACATTTAGCCCAATCTCAAGCACAAGCCAACCTTGAGGGGTGCGAGTATTCGGACAAACTGCTGTGGGTTCTCGGGCCCCGGTGCAGCCCAGTGCAGCAGCAGGCCCTGGAATCCGGACTCTTGGAGCCAACTGATAGCGCCACTCACTAGGCGGCGTCGAGCCTCGGCATCCTCGGCAGCTCGCCCAAAGCCCTTGCTTCGTGCTTCGTCGCCACCCACGCAAAGCCATAGTCGGAGCTGCACGTCAGGATGTTTACTTAGCAGTGCACTACAACCAGTGTTGTCACGTGACGAGCGTTTAGCACGTTGGAAGACGGGAAAAGGCAAGCGCAAGCAATGACAGAACTCGCAGGGTTTCTCAATTTGACCAAGACGACTCGGAGGCATTCCTCTCTGCCGATCCTCTATATGCACTTCACCTGCTTTTCAAACGCTTTTGACAAAGCGATGATATCACTTGATTACGTCATAATGTGGCGTCACTTTATGTCAAGGTATATAATGACGTCCTTACCTGACATTGTCGGGGAGTGTAAACATATGGTACGTTCTGAAGCGAATATTTTGTACATAGATCGTGTTGACACATATTGCCAATTTTCGCGTCTAAAGAGGCATCCAACGATTTGGCTTGGAAAAAGATATCAACTCTTACGTTCACGTTTTGGACTGTTCGACTAACAAAAATAAGTCCGCACACAAGTTTGCCATATATGTTTGCTAATGATACCAAAGTTATTATAAGTAACTATCTCGATTTATAGGAAGCGTTGCTACGCCGCAGAGGATAAAAAACAAGGGCTTAGAAACTGCCGCCATCAGTAATACTATTCACTTAATATATCACACAGCACGAAAAATAGCTTGCTACACCAATCATCTGCTCCACTCAAACAATAATGGGGGGAATGTATACAAGCAACAACCCAGGGTTCTTCGGTGTGCGCGTATTGTACCCTAATTTTACCGATGATCGCACTGCGCGCTTTGCATAAGCGTGTGAACCTGTACACAGCACATACCCCAATATGGCATTGACCCAAACAATATTCTTTCGTGTGGTGACTGCTGTTTCCGGCAAGCAAGAATAACACCGCAAAATGCGAGGACAGTAAAGTCACACGTACAACCACACGTAGCGCTCATATGTGCGAGTTTATTGACCTTGTTTTTTGCGCTGTTTCCCTGTGATACGTTGAGCCAAACAGCCGAATGTTCACTCCTCAACACAATCAGTGGCGAAAGCTTAATTGCTCCTTCAAAAGAGTCATGATCACTTTATAAATCTCGCGTCGCATTTTTGAATGTTTCACGTTGCGAACAAACATGACAAGCCTTAGAGATTTTTTCGTGCCCACGCAAGCAATGTTTGTATTCAGAGATTGCCGCGGCCATTAAGCAGGCCACTTTGCTTTATACTGACCTTTAAACAGAGCAGCAGGTGCCTAAATGCTTCTAGAATGAAAACTCTTAAAGAACAAATTTTCGTACGCGTGGGCTTTGTTTCTTGTATACGAAGATTGCCAGAGCACCAGTTGCATGCAGAAAGCAGATTACGTAGACGTAACTAGCGGCTACTGTGTGTTGAGGGACTTCAGCATGAGGTACACGAGGTGAATGCCCGGTTAACTGAAGACCGCACAGGACAACAGCAGAGAGGAAAAAAAATTGCCCGCAGCTTCCCTCGGGGGAACACTGAGGAGGATGCGGAAGCATGTAATTGGTTAACGGGTGTTAAATTGCGACTTACTTGGGTCGATGGCTAAATTGGTTAACGTGGTTGTGAAATGGGGTGTTAAATGAGTGAACACGTACGGCACGTATGCGAAAGGGCGGTGTTTTATTTATTGCGACGAACCAACGGACGAGCGGCAACTGAGCGAGCGAGCGCCGACCTTGAGTATATATACAGCGCGACGGTGCATGCGCTGTCAGCTGTCGAATGTTCTCGAAGGAGAAGCGCGCGCGCGGCACAGATGGCGATGGCGCGACGGCGCATGCGCTGTCAGCTGTTGAATGTTCTCGAAGGAGAAGCACGCGCGGCACAGATGGTTGGCGACGGCGCGACGGCGCATGCGCGCGCTTCAGCTGTCGAATGTTCGAGAAGCGGTGCGGACGGCGCGGACGGCGCACTACAAGGCGCGAGTATAAGATGCTTCCGCATCTAATATGTTGAACGATTTTGAGTACTTCGTACTCAACTATGGGAGAGCACTGAGCCGTCCCGCTAAAACAGTTTAGTGGCTGGTAACAGAGTTGGGGGGGGTTAGAAAAAGGGGGTAACGATTTAGAGCACAGGGTACTCTACTAGGGGAGAGCTTAAAGCCGTCCCACATGCCTGAATACACAGGCATGGTTCAGTGTGCACAGGGGGGGGGGTTAGAAAAAGGGGGGTAACGATTTAGAGCACAGGGTACTCTACTAGGGGAGAACTTAAAGCCGTCCCACATGCCTGAATACACAGGCATGGTTCAGTGTGCACCGACCCATGCCTGAATACACAGGCATGGTTCAGTGTGCCTGAATACACAGGCATGGTTCAGTGTGCACCGACGCTCGCGTAGGTTTTAAATAGCTAACTTTACCGTACAAGCTCATGTTTGTGTTACTGGTTTCCGTACCAATACTTTACCTTCCTGGTGCATTTAATGTGAAACTTTGACCGTTTTAACTCGGACACATGTATGCTTTTGAAGTACAACAAATAACCTTATACTTGATGAACGCGTGAATATTGCAGTAGCAGAGAACGAGTGATTATTGTATCAGACGTAATGAATTAGCTCAACTAAGGCGGTGCGGACGGCGCGGACGGCGCGGACGGTGCACTACAAGGCGCGAGTATAAGATGCTTCCGCATCTAAAAGAGGGAAATAGGGCTATCTATTGTCGCTTTGTAATTGTGGGTTTCGTTTAGAACCATTGCACTTTGAATCAGGCATTACGAGGCTGCCCGAATCTTGACTGCTGTACTAGACGCCGTCGGATCGAATCCCGACCGTGGCGGTCTCGTTTTGGTATATAGAGGCGAAATGCGACCGGCCCGTGTGCTCAGATTTAGAGAACGTTAAAAGATCACAGGTGGCCGAAGTTTCCCGAGCCCTCCACTACAGCCTCTCTCATAATCATATGGCGATTTTAAGTCGTAAGACTTTAAAAGTTTTATTATCAGGCTGCGCAAATCACTACACCTTTTAGGGGCTAGTACGACCGCATATGCCATTCGTGCGGACAGTTTGATAACTCTTGAAAGTGCTACGCTCGGGCGTTTCCCGACGCACCTGGGCATGAATGAGGTGTAGTGCGGCAAAGCGCAATGCCTTAGCGCTGTTCACGTCGAGCTCCATGGTGGGCAGTTCGAGACCCGCGCAGCACAGCACCGCGTCCGTGCACAGATGGTGCGGGAAGGACTGGAGTCCGTAGCCGCGGCGTACGCTGCTTCCATTTGGCGGTGATCCGTTGAACAGGCAGAACATTTTGCGGCTGGACTGGTACGCGCTACTCGGCAACGACGACAGCAGAGCGCGCTCATCACCACCGCTGGACTTCTGTTCGTGGTGCATCTGCCGAGAGACAAGCGCAGTGCACAACCGGAGGCAGAAATATCTCTTATACTTAACCTCCGTGGCAAGTGTGAATTGCTGCTCAGTTAATGTACGACCCACCTGCTTTCACAAAGGATTGTACAGGGCGTAGATAAATAAATATAGGTAAAGTGAGAATAGACCCTTCTCATAAATCTAAATTCCTGGCTCCTTTGGTACCCGAAGTTCACAAGGCCAATGTCAGGGTGTCTATAAGCGTAGCTCCCAGGCGCCCGTTGTTGTAGTGAGCGGCGTCGCCTTCGGCGGAAATAATAGAGCGAACAAGGCTGAAAGAGAGCGCAGCTCAAGATGAAAGACGGTGAAAGCGACGAGAGCGTGGAAGGAGGAAATCATAGAGTTCCTCACAAACACTTAGATGGAATTGTGGCGCCACCGTCTATGCGAGTTCCTTAAGGGGCGATGTTAGAGCGCTGGGAATGACGGTATATGTGTCTGCGAGGCTTGTGTTGGCTGGTGTTGAGCGAGGCTTCAGCTCAAACGCCAATACAACTGCATAAATAAAGCTTATCTTATAACAAAATGTTTATAAATGAATCTCATTCACGCGTATTAAATTCTAAAATAAAAGACATCTTACCTTGACCGCAGAACCTAACGGCGAAGAAAAGAAACGGACGACATAAAAGCAGCGGAGGTAATGCCCGCTTTGTCGTCTGCCTGCCAAGTTTAGCGGCCGTTGGTTAATTCTTACGCTTCGTAAAATTGTACATAAATGTGGAAGGTTTTAGTGTTATATAAAACACGTTTCTGTGCAATGACAAAATTATATAGCTTATCACGTGCTTTTTCAGTAGGAAACCAATCATCTTAACGTTAAGCAAGACGCGTCTTTGATGTATACAAATCCGAGTCGAGTTCGAAGCTCACGTACACCGTTGTTCCCTTGCATCCAGCAGCTCACTAGCGCCAGATTTCTCTCGAGGTATGATTGTGAGAAACTCTATGGAGGAAACGGAAGTTATGAAACGACAGGTTCATGGCGGCCACAACGGCTTCCCAACAGTGTTGCCAAGTCTCTCGAAACAGGAGCCCTAAAAACCCGCTAAAAACCGCTAAATGTATCATTTGTATCCTTAATGCGTAGAAAAAACTTTTTTCGAATATTTTTTAAATGACTCCTGCCTCGAAACTATGTTTACAAAGAAAACAAAGTGATCAGAGTGATTTCTTTTAAGTCAGCCGGTGACACAGCCCAAAAACAAGGCAAAGACAAGAACGTAGAATAATCTAGCTTATCTCATAGTTCCATACAAACTTACTTGAGCAAGGTATAGAGTCCTAGAATAATTGTAATAAACAATATGTTAAAGGACACATTGCTTGGTAAGTTTCTTCTGATACCGTGAGCCACAGTGAATAGATAAAGAAAAAGAATGACATCTTTGGAGTCCACTTCAAGACGTTACCAATGGAGGTTATTTCCGTCCTTTATGCGGTAATATTTTATTCACTTCAAAAACGGCGCCGTGAATGTAGTGGAAGTACATTTATTGTACAAAAAAAAGATTACTTCTGCTTTGTTGGAGCGCTCAGCAGGAGATGACCCGTTCGTACCTCTTGCGTTGCTGGTTCCCAGTGGGCTGTCAGTTCCACTGCCAACTCCAGCGTTCTGATCGTTCGCACCACATTTTTGGGCAGTTCATAAATATAGCAGCATTTGCCCACCCTTCGTAGTCCGGCTCGAACAGTGAATATGGCATTCGTCATCTATGTTGATATTCTATAGGGATTCTTGGATTTGATCATGTTCATCATTGACTGAACACGCGCTCTACTTCTGCGTTTGATCAGGGCAGCATCAGCACAGGCATGACTCACTCTGCTCGCAGAAGAAATTTTTGTCTGAAGCATCCATGCACATGTGCCCTTTATCCCAGAGTGAACTTGAGCCTTTGTGTTTGTTTCAGCTTACAAGCATCATATTTTCTCACTGCGGTTGAATGCCAGAATTTTTTTTGTCTAGCACACATTCAGGAATTGCAGCCGAGGCACTAAAGAGTCTTAAACAAATCGCAGAGCATTTCCAACTGAGAGCAGCGAAACTTGTTTCAGCACTCGCACATTGTCGGGTAGTCTCTGCGAGAGATGTTTCAGCAAAAGAGACAGAAACGTGACACGCTGCTCTCTAAATGCGCGCTCGGCTTCTTTCAAAAAAGCACGCTTTCTCAATTCTCGTTGATCTTGCCCGTTTCGCCGAATTAGCATTGTGGTCCTCCCACTGTACTTTGTACATGACCCCGCTTTGATTGTTTGCAGGTGTGTGGGATTCGCGAGTCGCGACTACGTGCTCCGAGGTGTAATGACGCTTAAAAATGGTTTCAATGCCAAGCGGAAGGGGCTCGGTATAGAGTGCCTGGTACATCTTTAGAGTAAAAAATATACACCATGGGCGTCGTCTTTTCTCGTTGTGCACCCCTCGTTCATTTTTGCATGCGCTTTTGGGTGTCGTAAGTTGAGACCCACGAAAACCGCCAAAAATCCTGCCTCCCACAATACAACAATTTTTCTCGCTTGTCATGTTATAAACCCACTAAATTTACCGGGAAAACCGCTAACTTTGCATTGGTGCTCTTCAGCAGTGTGCGCCTTCGGGCGCCTGCTGCTGTGGAACGCACCCACGCGCTGCCTTCGGCGGTCTTCCACTTAGTGACGCGGTAGTCGTGCTACACTCAATGTGAGATGGTTGATGTGAAATAGGCTACATGAAATTGACTGCGCCAGTTACGCTACTTACTGTGTTTCCTTGTTGATGCTGTTATCATAGTTATTAAAGACCATAGTCTTTTTTGGGGACCTTCGACTCAAACATTTCGGTATGTCTGTTTGTATAACTGTCTGTTTGTCCGCCATAGTGATACCCCAAACGGCACCAAATGATGCACTAAACGGCCAACCCTATCTGCAGCGCCCACCATTATTAATCAAGTTTAGGCATTCTAACTTGTACAATTGTCAATTAAAAAGTAGTTATTGCGCATACCTGAGGCACCATAACAACACCTCAATAATCTGTATGTGTGTCTTGAAAAGGCATCCATGAGACATTCTAAGGACCGTAGCGTTTATCACGCTGCGCTGACAAGGTGTTCTGTGGCAACGCTTCCACGAAGAGGCAAACGTTTCAAAGGCTTTGCTAAGACGACACGGTGGTGGCACCTACCCATCGCCTTGCATTCTACACCTTATAGCCTTCGAGACGGGCGCGCACGCTGCGCGCTTCGTTTTCCAAGATTACTGCCAGATAGCGCTCATGTCTCACGTATGACGTGACTCGATCCACTTGTTCGCCTCCGCTGCACGCTCGAGGCACTCTCACGCAGCGCCTTCGGAATACGATTCACCGATTTTCTTGCGCAGAACATTAAATAACAGTTTTGTTCACTCTTTTCAGACGCAAGACTGTCGTCTTTCGATGACATTTATGGTGCAACATGCAGATATTGGGCCAATTTTATAACAATAATAATAATAATAATAATAATAATAATAATAATAATAATATAATAATAATAATAATAATAATAATAATAATAATAATAATAATAATAATGTGTTGCAGCAGCTGTAGACGGTAGCAGCCGACGTGTCTGTTACTGCACGTCGGCTGCTACCGGCAGCGTCGACGTGCAGTAACAATTTGTTGTTTGTCGGCGTTGTGGCCAATTTAACTTCGACACAACAGTGCTCCTCCCGAAATAAATGTGGTGTCCCCCTCCGTCTCCTCCACCGAAAAAGAGTTTCTGGCTACACGGATGCAATCGGCTAGCTACTTTCGAATTCATACAACACCCGTTTAAGCTTTTATAAGGCAACATTTAGATATAGTGCTGTTATGCACAATGTATATATGCCTACTGATCACAGGTAATACAGATTGTTTGAAATTAAAATGTTGTCCCGCCGCGCTGATCAAATGTATTTCGCTGATGACCTGCAGGTTGGAGGATCGAATTCCTGCTGTGGCGGCTACATCTTCGATGGAAGCGAAAATGCTGTAGGCCCTTGCGCTCAGAGTTAGGCGCACGTTCATGAACCCCAAGTGCTCGAAATTTCTGAAACCATCCACTATGCCGTTTCTTAAAATAATATGGTGGTTTTGGGACGTTAAACCCTACATATCAATCAATTCGCGTCCATTCATCGGATACAAATCATTGTCGATGAAGTTATCACTGTGTTATGAAGCAAGCGCGACGCATGAAAATTATAGCGTGAACAGCTCTCTTCGGCCAGGCTACATATTAGTTTTTTTTTACTTTCTCATTGATCATTACTATATGGTAAAACCATTGGTAATGCCATTATTTAAAATTGCTTACTAAAATGAGTGTCAACGTTCTGCTTCTTTTGTGTCAAGGAAGCATCCGTGTTTTTGTTTTGTTGTCCAATAAAATTCTTTTCCCGAATGTGTGTGTTCTTTATCTAAAAGTTCCTGCCACAAAGTGACTCCCGTTCTTCTCCCAGGCCTGTTGTTAAGAGAGAGTGCCAGAAGTTCGGCAGAGATAGAGTGCGATATTTTGTCGCGCATGCGTAATGACGACTTGTTTCCTTGCACCCCCCCCCTTTTTTTTCTCTCTCCAAGTTTCCTGATACTGACTTTGTATGAGCCTTCTCGGTCGAGATTATTTTGTAGGAAAGCATCTTTATTGGTTCACACGCACTCGCTTTACTAAAGTGTCAAAATTTGTTTTCCGTGGCCAATTAACAGGCCTCTTATGTTATATTCAACTTTGTTCTCATTTTCTTATAATAATTAGGCACTTTCTGTATTCTCTGGCAACTTTCTTTCTATTTGCGGTAGACTTACTTTTCGGTAGACTTACTCTTGAACAACTTGACCTTGCCCCCATGCCCCCCGGAAAGAAATCCTGGCTACGTGCCTGTCGTGATCGACATATTTAACACAAGTGTGTTTTTGGCCGGGGATCACCACAGCTACGCTGACGTAATTACGTCACGAATATAACGTTGTGGACTATACACTAACACATCGCAAAGAAAAAAAAACTTACAAGAAAAAAATGGCAGATCCCCCGTACAGTGGGAATCGATAATATGCGAAGCACAAATAAGAAAAGCTGATATGTCACTTTAAAATAAGCACAACCATTCGAAATGGAGGTAAATGATGCCGTACATTACTTTCGTGTCATGATTATTATATTTGGATATGTCATCTATTCACGTCACCTGATATCAAGTTTAGTAAATGTGGAGCTAGCGAAACGGCTGCGAGCATGATATTAGCGAGGTATGTTGTCATGTTCTTACATGACACACGTGTTAGGATTATCATGTTTGCACCAGTCATTACTTTCGTCATTCATTGACGTCACGTACCACCCAATTTGGTATATGTGAAGCTAGCAAAACGGCCGCGAGCGCATCTTGAAGGGCCCAGTTATACATATACTCCAATGTAGCGTTGACGCATGCACACGCTGGCCACAGCGACGCTACGTTAGCAAAATGCGAGCACTCTATAGTCTGCCGTCAGGCGCTACCAACTCGACCAGCATCCGTCAGCGCGCCCCGATGGCAACCGGCGCGAAATGCACACCGATGCGTTACACAGATAAGACTGCGTTGCTCTCTTTTCGTGACGGAGGGACGCCGGACGCACTGAAACGCGCGTGCGTCAAAGCAACGCAGTGCGGCACGCACCAGCGAGTATATGGCAGGACCAGTGCCTGGCGTGGCAACGCCGGCGTGACGTGACAAAATTAACACCGACGAGCACGCGCACCACGTTACGTCAAAATGTATCGGCGCTTGGACTGTGGCATGTAGTCATGTTCTCACATGACAGGCATCTCATGATTATCATGTTTGCACCAGTCACATACCTTCGTCATATATTGACGTGGCGTAATACCAAATTTGGTATATGTGACGCTAGCGGAATGGCAGCGAGTGCATCATAAGCGGGGTATGTAGTCATGTTGTTACATAAAACGCATGTCATGATTTTCATGTTAGAGTTTGTCGCTTGTGTTCGCCAAGCAATCATGTGATACCATACCAGTTTTGCAACATGCCATATGAACGAAACCACCGCAAGCGCGGCAGGACCATGGAATATAAATCATGACATTTATGACATACATTGTCATGATTTTCGTGTCATGACCAGTCAAGTGTGTTTTTCATACAGTCTTGTTATGCCACACCAAGTTTGGTATCAATACCATTATCGAAACGGCCACGAGAGCTAAAAGTCGTAGGAGGCTAGATAGATAGATAGATAGATAGATAGATAGATAGATAGATAGATAGATAGATAGATAGATAGATAGATAGATAGATAGATAGATAGATAGATAGATAGATAGATAGATAGAGATAGATAGATAGATAGATAGTTAGTTAGATAGATAGATGCGCTCAAAGTCGCCTAAGTTCGCTAAGAAATGCTTCGCGTTCAAAAGTTTCGCACGCCGAGAGTTGAATCTACGACCACGCCTAACCATGACATCTCGCTCTGCAGTGCGTGTTGCGAAACGACTCGGCCACAAGGCTCATGTTCTTCGGAGTAACAATGGCCGGCTATTTATATACACCATTTACTGTCGGCAGTGCTCAGAGATCGACAGCTTGTTTTGTAAGGACTGGTGAGATGGTGCGACAGGCGCGAGGGTGAGCTTTGAAGGTCATAGCTCCGCGTATTACAATGCGCGCGCTTATGTGGTTATGCGGGTGATTCGTACGCATTTTGCTGCTGTTGCAGAGAGCGAAGGTCACTGCGCTCGCTTCAGCGTTCGCGTTTGCGAAAAAAGCGCGGCGCTCAGAGAAGTAACTGGTGTTCGCACTCGTCGGGTTATTTAGATTTAAGCATACGTTAAAGAACACGATGCCATCGAAGTTTTCGGAGTCCTCCACCACGGCGTCTCTCCTAATCATATTGTGGTATTGAGCCGCTAAATTGAAGGTATTACTGTCAAGCAGCGGGGGGGGGGGGGGGGGCGCTGCGAGCGCTCGATGGTGACGGACGCACTCCACATCGCCTCCGTAGATTTCCTGCTATTTCTGCGGACATCCGCCTTGGTACCCCTGAAACTTGGATTTATCGTCACCGCCAAGTTCTCCGCTTCGCCTAGACAACACCTTCGTCCAGGTGGGTCCTGTTTTGACAACAGCACCCGCCTCGCTAAGGGCTCTCAGCCCGGCGATGGCGGCCGCTAACGTGGTTACGGGCTATGATCCTACCTCAAGGCAAATGCTGTCCATGGAGATTTCATCCTCCGTAAACACTATGCCATCAGAAGATGAATACCTCGACGACATGGTGAGACTGTGGCAAGGCAAGCAAGCGAAATCGAAGCCTGCGTCTCAACAACAACGAGACGCCACAGCGGGCCACCATTCCCCAGCCTTGCAAGGAACGCCGGCGCGCCATCCCTACGGTGGTGTGCCTACCTCTGCTCCGTCCTCGCAGCCAGCGAAGCAACGCAAGTGGCGTCCGCGTCAAACTCCTCGCCTCTCTCGCGACGACTACAGCGTGGTAGTGAAACCTCGCGTTCCCTGTGAGTTACGCACATTTGTCCCGGCCGATCGCGCGGGCGACGCCATCCGCAGCTACCTCGGCGAGCGGACTACCACGTAAATTCAAGTGTGGCCAATCTGGGAACAGAACATCTTAGTCTGTAGCACCACCATTTTGCCTATGGCACAGCGACTCCTCGGGGACTTCCAGCTGCAAGTGGGGGATCAGCAGCTGCCCGTTCGAGGCCACGCCAAGGCACCAGGGGATACATGCAGGGGCGTCATCAACGTAAATCCTGCTGAAAGCCCGGAAAAGATAAAGTCTGAACTGTATTGGCCTCGAGGTACTATCCTTGCGGTCCGCAAACTCGGAGATTCCGCGGCGGCGGTGGTGACTTTCGAGGGCACGAAGTTACCCCGCTTCCTCTTCTACCACTGCGTGGCGACGTACATCCGCGCCTACAAGAAAACGGTCCCGGTTTGCCCCAAGTGCGGTACCATCGGCCATCGACCACCTCAGTGTCCTCACCCCGCTCCAACGCAGTGTGCCAAATGTAGAACCCCCGCACCTGCAGGTCTCAATGCCCACGACTGCCACCCCAAGTGCCTCCTCTGCCACGGCGCCCATGAGACTGGGACCAGTGGCTGCATGGCAAAATATCGAAAATATCGGAAACGCAAGCAGCCCTCAACATCTCCTCGAGGGACCACCTCATGTTCGTCACAGCCAGACAGCGGCACCAACCTGCATCAGTCGGCTCCACCACTCCACGTCGACAGTCAGGCATTCCCACCGCTCGAAGCACCAGCGGCGGTACCTCAGGTGAGCAGTTGGGCAGGGAAAGCTGCTTCTAAGCCTCTCTCACCCCCTTCTGTCGATCCTCCTTCTCCCGAACTTGCGGCCCTTCGCCAGCAAGTTGCGGCACTTCAAAAGCAAAATTCTCTTTTACCTAAACAACTCGAACTCTTAAATAAGCGACTTCAACCCCAACAACAGTGTACTGCAAGGCCATCCGGTATTGCCTCCTCTGTCCAGGCTGCTACGCCAGCTACGTCCAAGCTTAGTCCTCGCGCTAAGTCCACTCCCATTAAACCGCCGGTTCAAGCAACCATTTGTACTCCAGCACTCGGAACCGCTGCCACATCTACTCCAGAAGCTCTTGAGGCTCCTGGGGCACCTCAGGTTATCTTGCCCGCTAACCAAACTCTCCCTAGCGAAGAGCGCACCCCGCGCGTAGAGGAATGCCTCACGTGCGTCGAAGCTTCGATTAATCGCCTCCTCACCAGCTTCTCGGTCCAACGCATAGTAGTAGAGGTTACCCAGGCTATTCAAGCCTGGGCAATCACCCAGTTTCAACCCAAGGCATCGCGTTCCCGCTCCTGCTCGGTGAGCAGTGAGGGTACAGCTCCACGGCGTCGTCGTAAGGTGGCTACCACCACCCCGCCGTCGGACAATCCGGCCTCCGTGCCACTCCCTGCCTCTGAGGAATCCGAGCGGGACATGGAGGACCAAATATAAAACCTAAGACAGTCAAGATTACTACCAATCGTACGTCCCGTTCAAACATTGCGTCTAAATTCGAGATCATACAGTGGAACCCTGGAGGCTTCGGGAACAGGCGAAAGCGTTCACATCTTTCCCTTTTCCTCAGCTCACTTGGCTCTCAGCCGGCCGACTTGGCGCTCCAAGAATCTGGCCCTGCTCCATCCCTTTCTGGAAACTGCTCCTATGTAGGCGGCACCACCACATGCCTCCTCGTGCATAAAGCTTACACGGCGGTACAGATTGACCTCGATCTGGATCTTCCTTACGACTACTGCATGATATCAGTGCTGTCTCAGCGGAGGGGCCAACCATCAATACATATCTTAAACGTGTACTGCCCCCCTCGCCTTGCAAGGGCTTCGTTTGAGCATCTCTTCCATCGGGCGCTGCGTATAGCGGCCCGACAACCACTGGTGATTGTCGGGGACTTTAATGCCCCCAGCCCTCACTGGGGTTACCACTACGAGAAGGCCCGGGGCAGAGAGCTCAAGGAGCTCATTTCCTCGCTGAGCTTGACGCTTCTTACCGATCCGGCACAACCCACACGTTCCGGCAACTCGGTCACGCGAGACACATGTCCCGACCTCTCCCTCACCCGTCACATCCGCGATGCTACATGGGAGAATTTAGGCGAAACCCTAGGCAGCGATCACTTTTTACTCCGCATTTCGTTCACACCGCGGCAGAAAATGCGCCAACACTGGGGCCAAGCCCGTCTCACCGATTGGACTCAGTTCAGAATGCAACGATTCCCCGCCGGCCTCTCCTCGACCGAATATGCAGCGTGGGCATCATACGCTCTCCATGTGAAACAAGCGAACACTCGCACCCTTGCAACCTCTAATTTGACTCCTGCAATCGATCCACACCTCCTACATCTTTGGAATGCTCGCCGCGGGCTCATAAGGCGCTGGAAACGCAACAAACTTAATCGGAAACTTCGCGCTCGCATTGAGGCGCTCACATCAGAGGCGGCCGCATACTCCGCACAACTTTCCGATGCTAACTGGGCAGACACCTGTTCGAAGGCTGCAAACCAGATGAGCTCTAAGAGTGCGTGGCGACTCTTTAGAAGCCTTCTCGATCCCTCCACCACCAGGGGAGATACGCAACGCCAGCTCCACCGTGTTCTGCATGCCTTTCAGGGCACTACGGATGAACTCGCGCGAGAACTTTGTGACAGCTACATCTGCCGCACAAATGATCCCGCAGGCCCAGCATATACGTATTCCGGCGCCCCTAACATCGACCTCGACGCCCCATACACGCTTTCTGATTTAGGATTTGCACTCACGAAAATGCTACGGGGCACGGCCCCTGGACGCGACGGAATCACAGTATCGCTCCTGGCAAATCTTCCCGACCAAGCACACCTCTCACTACTCCACCTTATAAATTCGATATGGGACGGCTCTCCGCTTCCAACGGAATGGACCACATCGGTCGTGACATTCATTCCCAAATCGGCAAAGTCCGTTAGTATTGAGGCACTGAGACCCATCTCACTTACGTCTTGCGCAGGCAAACTCATGGAAACCATGGTTTGCGAACGCCTTTCCGCCTACTTGGAGGCCAGGAGGACCTTTGCCGACACGATGTTTGGCTTTCGCCCCCATCTGTCGGCGCTGGACGTCCTGCTCCAGCTTCAACACGATATCATAGAGCCGACTACTATGCGCCATAACGATAAAGCCGTGCTCGCTCTCGATCTCCGCGGGGCGTTCGACAACGTCAAACACAGCACTATACTCACTAACCTGTCTACCACAAACTGCGGGCAGAAAACTTTCAACTACATTCGCGCCTTTCTATCCCATCGCACCGCCTTCATTCGCCTTAATTCTACCGAACACGGCCCGTACTTATTAGGCACGCGGGGTACACCTCAAGGGGCAGTCCTGTCTCCTCTGCTTTTTAACCTGGCGATGATGAACCTCCCCTCTCTTCTAAGCGAGGTCGAGGGAATACAACACGCACTATATGCGGACGATATCACAATCTGGACCAACACCGGCTCCTTAGCGCAAATCGAAGAACGCGTGCAAAAGGCTGCCCTTCTGGTGAACACCTACGCAGGTTCATGCGGCCTGGAGTGCTCTCCAGCTAAATCGGCTCTTCTTTCAGTCTCTCCGCTACCGCCGCCTCACATTTTTCTTCCGTCCGGGCCCGTCCCGTCAGTGCAAAACATGCGGGTTCTTGGCCTTCACCTCACATCGTCCTTGGATCCAAAGGGCACAATAGCAGGCCTCAGACGCACCAGCGAACAGGTGAGTCGCATGATACGGCGAGTTTCTACCAAGCGTGGCGGCCTCCGTGGGTCTCAGTCCCTCCGATTGGCCCACGCGTTTGTGACCAGTCGCGTCCTCTACGCCTTGCCTTACCTTCGCCTGCGTCGTCGACATGAGCACCAGTTGGACGTCCTTCTTCATTCAGTATACAAACGCGCTCTGGACCTACGTATTGCAACTTCCAACAACCCATTCGTGGCTCGGGGGGTACACAACACCTTTGCAGAGATGCGCGAAGCTCATCGCGTTAACCAAATCAATCGACTGTCGCAGACGCCTTCAGGGCACCGTCTTCTACACAGACTTGGCCTTAACCCGATATCTGACCAAGACCCTCTGCAGCCGGTACCAGAGCTCTGGCGTCAAAAGCTATGGGTGGAACCTCTACCCCGTAATATAAACCCCGACCTCCATCCTGGCCGTAGACTAGCACGCACCGCGGCCCTTCATACGCGACACTGCGATCGTCCTGGTGTTTTCTACGTGGACGTCTCGGGTCCCTCCCCCTCGGGTCACTTCACGGCTGCCGTGATTACAGAGGGCAAACACGTAGATGGCCTCTCCTTTCGAGCAGACACAGTAACGCACGCTGAAGAGGTTGCCATAGCTTTGGCCGCCTCTCACCCTGCCTCACGCACCATCCTGACGGACTCGCGCTCGGCCTGTTCTCAGTACCTTCAGGGTTCCATTGCCCCTCTGGCGGCTAGCCTGCTACAGGCAGCCTCTTGGCGCTTTAACCCTCATCCCATTCGTATAGTCTGGACCCCAGGCCACTCGGGCCTGCCCGGCAACGAGGCGGCAAATGCCGCTGCCCGCGCTTCTCCTGTCCGGGCCGTTGCCCCTCCATGTCCCGAGACGGAATCTGGCAATACCAACCTGACGCGCTTTCGCGAAATTTTGGCTTATTACCGGGCTTCGCGCCGCCTCTACCCGGACCCCGCACGTGGTTTGGAGAAAGCGGACGAACGACTGCTACGCCGCCTGCAGACAAACACCTTTATCAGTCCGGTGGTCGCCAGGCACTTTTTGGCGGAAATCAATGGCACCTGCTCGACCTGTCATGTCCTCGCCGACACATATCACGTCGTAGCATCGTGCCCAGTTAATCCCGTCCCTTTCTCACCCCCTTTTCCTATCCCAACTAGAGAGGCTTGGGAGGAGCACCTGCTCGGCTGCTCTACCTTGGCTGCGCAACGCTCCTTGGTGGAGCGCGCACGGGCAGCTTCCAGCTCCACTGGCGTCCCGAAATAGGGTCTTGCCACTCTAGCACGCCAATGGGCCATGTCGGCACTCTCTAGTATACTTTTTCTGAAATAAGTGTTTTTTACCACCACCATCAAGCAGCGCTCAGTCTTTGTATACATGCTTGTGTGGTCGTTTCGTTTGCGTCCTTGAGTGAAAGCAATGCACAAGAAAAGCCAAAGAACCTCTACGAATAGAAAGTTGGGCGAGTTGATGTATATTCATATTAAAAGAAAAGCGGCGCACAAAAAGACGGAGACAAAGAAGAGAACCACACACAGCGCTGCACTCACAGCACTTGTGAGTGCAGCGCTGTGTGTGGTTCTCTTCTTTGTCTCAGTCTTTTTGTGCGCCGCTTTTCTTTTAATATGAACCTCTACGAAGACTTGTTTCACTTGCGTGCCACGCCACGGTGGTCTAGTGGCTAAGATAGTTAGCTGCTGACCCACCGGTCGCAGGTTCAAATCCAGCCTGTGGCAGGTAGGTAGGTAATCAACTTTATTGATTCACGAAGGAATCATTTGAGGGGGGGTTGCGGTAGGGGAAGTGGAATCAGGATGACGACGAGCCCTGGGGCCGCTCTAGGTGGCCGGACACTGTTGTGCTTCGGCGACCCTTCTGGCCCAGCTCACTGTCCGGAGCTGTAAACCCAGTTGCGAGCTGCGCAGAGCAGCATCCCATCGCTCCTGGTGTTCCAACCCTTGCCACGAGGGCTTGGGTTTGTTTGGACAATTCAGAAATATGTGCTGGAAGTTAGCTCTGGTGCTAGGACATAAGTTGCGATGAGGCGAGGTTTCGCCATGTGTAAAAAGGGAGAGAAGAAAAGGAGTTCGTCACTGTGGCCGTTTGAAGTCTGCGCCACAAAGCCTGGTCACTTCTGGAAAGAGATTTATGGGGTGGGGGAAACGTTAGGCGGGAATTTCGGTAAAATAGCGTGATATCGTGATAGCTGAGGAGTCGATCCCTGGCACCTCGAAGCGAAGGCACAGGCTGGTCGCTCACACCCAAGCCCGACCACTCACCAACCGGGCTCACAGCGACCAGCCTGTGGTAGCTGCATCTCCTGTGGAGGCGAAAATGCTGTAGGCCATTTTCTCAGATTTTGATGCACATTAAGGAACCCTAGGTGGTCGACATTTCCGGAGCACTGGGCTGCGTCATCTCTCATTATCATATGGTGGTCTTGGGACGTTCAACCCCAAATATCCATCAAATGAATCGTCATTAACCTTCGTGTTTTTATTGATTTTTTATGATAGAAGGATGAGCCATATTTTGAACGGTTTCCTTCAATCTCGAGAATATATGATTGCTGTTGTCATGACGTGCCCGATCGCGCGATGCGTGCCTCCATCAACAGCTTTCTTAACAATATTCAAATGAATGTCACTGTGGCGAGAAGGAACATTGTACGGTGTGTACAAAAGAATATCGTGGCATTTTCGCACCTGCTGCTGGTGAATCTGGAGCCTGGACTGTGGGGCGACAGACGGCCTAGTGGTGTGCTGGGACGCTGAGGGAGCGTCCAGGTTGAGCACGCGCAGCAGCAGCGCCTCCAGGACCACGGCCAGTGCCAGGAAAACTATGAGCACTGACAGCAGGCAAGCCATCGAAAACAGCACGTCGGCGCCCACGGCGCCGGCCCGGGACTCGTCCAGCGAGCTGACCTCCACAACTGGCTCAGCATCTGCGTAACCACATATTATACTTCTCGGTGCTAGAAATTATTAAAATAACTGGGAATACAGATTGATAATTCAAATAATTGCCTTCTTACGGCGCAACAAAATATGTTCATGTTCGCTAGTCGGTTGGTGCGGTTCGTTCATGAGAGTAGCCGATTGGCGTACACCGCCTGCAGATGTTCGCACTGCCCGCAGTGTGAGCTCACTGTATGTACTTCAAAAGTACTTGTTAACGATTCGCATTAGCTTTACACGTGTTCATGCTCCAGAAATTTTCAGCAAGGGTGAGGAAGCCGGAAGCTGCGTGGGGCGACGCTTGTGACCAGGTATATATATATATATATATATATATATATATATATATATATATATATATATATATATATATATATATATATATGCCAAAGAATGTATAGGGGAAGTTATTAGAATCAATAGAATGTAAATAAGAAGAAAGAAAAGTGGGTGAAAAAATAACCAGCCGTGAGCAGGAATCAAACGTACGACCTTCGAATAACGTGTTCGATACTCGTCGCTTGGCTTATAGATGGCGCTGACTGACACTCCTACTTCTAAATTCACATATAAATCCAAAAAAGCGGATAGAGGGAAGGCCGCTGTGATAGCTCAGTGGTTAGAGCATCGAACGTGTTACTCGAAGGTCGTAAGTTCGATTCCTGCTCACGGCTGGTTATTTTTTCACCTACTTTTCTTTCTTCTTATTTACATTCTATTGGTTCTGATAACTTTCCTTATACATTCCTTGACATTACTGTCTGTTAGATCTCATTAATATTGTGTCAAAACACGGAAAAACGAGCCCTTAGGTATACACACTTTCCCTTATATATATATATATATATATATATATATATATATATATATATATATATATATATATATATATATAGGGCGTAGACGCAAGTCAGTGACGCGATACAACTAAAAAGCCTCGCCAAGAGCACATGCTGTCCCAAAAGCGACTTGTTTGTTGGTATCTCCTGGATGCGGGCTCGTGCTGGACGCAGTTAATGACCAGATGGCATTATTCCCCCACTAAAAAAAAACATCACCCTGATGCTCACGCAAGTGGTAGTGGATCAGCGGAAGTAAACCAAATGTGCACACTGAGGACACACTGAAAAAAAGAACAACAAAAGAACAAGGCCGAGGCCCGTCGCATTAGCACATGAAGTACGGCTTGAGCCATACAACGTGAACAATCTCTGGTTATTGCTTTCTACGATGGGGCGACATGCTTCCATCTAGTCCACTTTATAGTCCACGTCACTCACTCGACGCACTACTTTGTAGGGTCCAAAGTAGCGACTCGGGAGCTTTTCGGACAACCCTTGGTGGTGAACTGGAGTCCATACCGAAACTACATCTCCTGGGTGGTATTCGACCTGTCGATGGTGAAGACGGTAGCGGCGTGCATCTGCAGTTTGTTGTTGCGTGTTATGCAGGCGTGCCAACTGTCGAGCTTCTTCGGCTTCATGAGGAAGCTGTTCAACGTCAGGTGTGAGCAAACCGTCGTAATCGTGTGGCAACATAGCGTCTAGCATGGTCTGAACCTCACGCCCGTAGACGAGACGGAACCGTGTGAATCGTGTCGTTTCTAATATGGTAGTGTTGTTCGCGAATGTTATGTATGGGAGGACTTAATGCCACGTTTTGTGCTGAACGTCCACGTACACGGATAACATATCGGCGATGATCTTGTTAAGTTGCTCTGTCAGGCCGTCGTCTTTTAATGGCTCGTGAATCTAAGTTTGAATACATCGTCAATGAGCTGAGCCGTGAATGCTGTTCCGCGATAAGAGTTCACTGAAGATGGAGCGCCAAGGCGAAGAACGATCTGATTGGCCAAAAACTAGGCATCATCGGACGCTATAGCTCGTTGCAGGGCTCTTGTCTCCACGATAATCTCGTTAGACAATTAGTCGCTACAGCTATCCACTTGTTACCGGCAGATGACATATGATATGGCCTTAGTAAATCGATTCCTATTTGATCGAACGGCGCCCTTAGTGGTGTGATTGGTTGCAGCAGAGCCTGCAGGCTTCAGTCGCGGATATTCACAGCGTTGACATTCGTGGCAGATTTTCACATATCGCTTGACGTACGTAGCAAGTTTCAGCCAGTAGTAGGCCTGTTGAACTCTGGCAAGAGTTTGGGAAGAACCTAGATGAGCGGATGTGGACTCATCGTGGCAGGCCAGAAGAATGTCGTCTCGCATGTCAGAAGGGACCACCAGCAGGTAAGCTTTCCCATTGCCGTTGGAGTTTGTTTTATACAAGACACCATCCTGTAGGCAGAACGAAGAGAGATTATGAGAAATGTGTCGAGGTACAGGTGTGTTGCCTCCCTCTAGTTGGTCAATGATTGCACGAATGTCGATGTCATCGTGTTGTCGTGTGACCAAGTCTGTTGCAGTGAGGACTCCGAGGAAGCCGCTGTCATTGTCATTGTTGGGATCACAAACTCCAGTAGGTGCACGGGACAAGGAATCGGCATCTTCGTGCTTGCGGCCTGATTTAAATACGATGGTAAGGTCAAACTCTTGCAAACGAAGACTCCATCGTGCCAGACACCTAGACGGGTCTCGTAAATTGGCTAAGCAGCACAATGAGTGATGATCAGTCACTACTTTGAAGTGACGACCGTAGAGGTAAGGCCTGAATGTCATGGTGGTCCACACTTCTGCTAGGTGTTCCTTTTCTGAGGGGGAATAGTTAATCTCGGCGTGAGACAGGATACGGCTGGCGTAAGCTATCACGCGCTCGATGCCTTCTTGATGTTGGACAAGCACGGCACCGAGATTATATATATATATATATATATATATATATATATATATATATATATATATATATATATAGGACCTGTGGGGGCGACGTCCCCCACTGGCCCCCCCTTCGGTTCCGGAACTCTGGTAGCATGCAGGTCCTTATGTCGCGGGACAGTGGCCGTTCGTTTATGGTCCCAACGGGAATCTACACGTTGAAAAGCTACGACTACTATATTGCCTGTGCTTGGCGAGTGTGGCAATTACAACCAATAGGCCGCAGAGCTTTCCTTGCATTGAGCTTGTGGGTGAGTTCAAGCGGGATGTCAGAGCTGAGACGTAGCACTCTTTCGTGTGTATCATCATAACCATAATTTTTATCCCCATGATCATGCCACCACCGTTGACATGATTCGTCAAAATTGTCTTCCTACCATTACCATTGTTGTATCAGTCGTAGTCATCATCATCATAGTCACGTGCAAGGATAAACGCGTGGACTCACTTGGAAATTCTCCCCATTCACCCTCCTCTACTTCAGCGGTCCCATTCCAAGACGGGAAATTTTACAATTGCCAATTACAAACTAGTGACGTTGACTCATTGCCTCCACTGTGTTTCTTGCTATTTAGATTAGTTATATTTTAATTACACGCGAAAGGTTGTCTTGTTCGTCAAATACGTGACCTTTATAGCTCCTAATTTTTAAATTATGCCTAATGCAACAGGAGACCCTAGCTTTCTTGCTGTTATTTTATTGGCCGTCTACGATGTGTGAATCTTAGCGTCGATATTTCCAGATAAAAGTGTGAACCTTGTAATGAGGGCTCCCTGGTCACCGCCGTATGATCTTTTGGAATATTGAAAAAGAGCGTGACCCTTAAGAAAGAGCGCCAATTAAGCACCTACACTTGCTTTATACCCCCGTACAACCGTACAGAAAGGAGATGCTTGCTCTCTTCAATGTGAACGCGTACATATAAAAAAAAGGAGATAACGGAAATTGCTGTTGGCGATAATTGCGGCCTTTAAGAGTGGTCACCACATCTACAAACAAGCGAACCTGGAAGTGATGGATGTGGCGGTGGCGACAGGCTTCTGCACCAGATCGAAGTCGCATCCACCACTGAAGTCGCAGGCTGGTGCGAGAACCGGACTGAAGTGGAACGTGAGCCTACTGGCTGCGGCGGTGGTGACAATGGCGTCCCCGAGTTCGGTGGCTCGTTCACTTGGCCGGCCGGCCGGTCTGCACATTGTGGGGACGCTGGATGACGGTGAAGATGTGGCATCTCTAAGTGGCAGCCGCCAGCCGATGAAGCATGTCCTCGACACGTTGATTTCATTGTTCCTCAACGGGAGTGCAGACGTTCAAAATCTCTGCAGCGTTCTCTTAGCCTACGGCGAGTACCCTGCCCGACGCTTCACGGCGCAGTCTTCTTCTTCTTCCTCTCTTTCTTAACAGTGCTGGCGCGTGGTTACGTACGCGCTGGTTATGATAAGGATGATGACCTGATGGAGCTCGCTCACAAAGGGAGATTCTTGAAAGACCGATTGGTATGCTCGGATTGCCAGTCAATACATCCACCCTATTATCGTTTGGAGCCAGTCAGTTGGGTGTGGGCCACAGTGCTATTCTGTCAGCGCTACATAAATTCATTCAGGCAACCGGAAGGATACGCTGCAAGTGGTACTGCCAGATATATCCAATTCTTTCTCCCCCTTCCTCATTCTTGTTAATTTGTTTTATATATTCTGGTTTATCGCATTCTTCTGCATTTTTTCACGTTTTTTTCAAAGGAACATTAGTATTGTTCCTATCTAATTTCTCTTTATTATCTTTAGCAAGCGTTGTAAAAAATGATCTATTATGAGGTAAAGTGTGGTCAATCCCCCATGTGGGTATGAGCCAAGATCTCCTAGGAGACAAGACAAGACAAGACAAGATGGGCCAAGAACTGGGTGTCAGGATGTTTAGAGTGAAGACCCATGAAGCTAAACTAAGCAGGAAATTTAGATCCGTTGCAGAAGGGCCTTTTCCCCGGCCACCTGTCACCTTTGACGCCTGCAAGGACACTTTAACAAAGCTTCTTTCTCTCGAATAAATGAAAGCACTCAACGAGCAATAGGTCAGGTAATCAGCGGGAAAGAGAGAATTGTTGAGTGAAAGGCATCCAGGTCTTTTTGACGGAAATAATTACGGATTTAAAACAAGGTTATCAATAGATAAATATAGACTGACGAGTTAATCTTTCAACGCAACAGCGGTAAGGAGCACGTTTAGCGAAAATTCTAGGGTCAACTTCGTTTTTTGCAAGCGAAAAATCATTTAATGCGTGACCAATAAATAGAGAATAATCAATTTTGAAGTTCCAGAATTGAAAAATCTTTATGAAAAAGTTGGCATGTCCCACGTACCTTGAAAATCGACGTTATGCGAATCATGCGTAGCCAAGGTGACCATACTGTCATTGTTTAGGGACCATGTTCCTTAAGGCGTGGGCTGTGCATCCCCTGTATGTAGCCACTTCTCGTTTAGTTCTTGCTGTGTTCACTGGATGGCGGTACCATCCTCTGGATGTAGCCACCTCTCATTTAGTTCTTGCAGTGTTCACTAGATGGCGGTGCTTGTAGCTGGTGAAGAAAAGATGCAAATGTTGTAAACTAGACGGCGGTACTTGTAGTAGTTGAAGATGAAAAATACGAAATGTTATAAATTAGGAATAATGTCACATATTGCACGTGCCATTGGTGGAAGGCAATCGTTCGATTTAGTGTGGCGACATACGCTAGGGGGAGCTTTCTAATAAAATCAAGTAGACAAAATGTGCGGAGAATTCATGGTTTACCAGGCTTACCTCCGGAGCTTCGCCCACTTATCATCATTCACTTCGTAGATATCGTGGCACTTTTTACTAAGCGACACGCTTTCAAATGACGCTAAATATATGTACAAAGGTTGCACGCATAGACATATGTTGAACAGTAGTAGATCCTTACAAAATCAGTTGTTAGCGCTTGCGCAACAATGAAAACAGCAACACGAGCATTAGCAGCACCAGGAGTGACAAGTTGATATGTAACGCTGGTGCTGGCGAGGGTGGCAGCCTTGGGCACTGCTACATATATCAACTTCAGTGAATATGACTGAACTACAATTGACGTTAGCCTGACGTGACGGCCGTAGGATAGAGGTACATGTGTAATGTTTGCAAAATTAGATAGCGAGCACAATGGACGTTTCATAAACATTACGGTCTTAAAAATGTAGTTTGGCGACCTGGCATGGCTCTGTAGTAGAATACCTGATTCCACATGGAATGGTTGGGTTTGATTCTTGCGGAGATGATGACATTTATTTTTCAATGCGAAGCATTTCCTAGTGAACTTCCGCTACTTGGACCGTATCTATCTATCTATCTATCTATCTATCTATCTATCTATCTATCTATCTATCTATCTATCTATCTATCTATCTATCTATCTATCTATCTATCTATCTATCTATCTATCTATCTAGCCGCCTACGACTTTTAGCTCTCGTGGCCGTTTCGATAATGGTATTGATACCAAACTTGGTGAGGCATAACATGACTGTATGAAAAACATAATTGCATGACTAGTCATGACACGAAAATCATGAAATGTATGTCATAAATATCATGATTTATATTCCATGGTCCTGCCGCTCTTGCGGTGGTTTCGTTCATATGGCATGTTGCAAAACTTGTATGGTATCACATGATTGCATGGCGAACACAAGCGACAAACTCTAACATGAAAATCATGACATGCGTTTCATGTAACAACATGACTACATACCCCGCTCATGATGCACTCGCTGCCATTGCGCTAGCGTCACATATACCAAATTTGGTACTACGGCACGTGAATGAATGACGAATGTGTCTGACTGGTGCAAACATGATAATCATTGGATGCATGTCATGTGACAACATGACTACATGCCACGCTTATTATGCGCTGGCGGCCGTTTCGCTAGCTTCACTTATACCAAATTTGTTATTGCGGGACGTGAATGGATGACGAAGGTATGATACTGGTGCAAACATGATAAACATGAAACGTTTGTCATGTAACAGCATGACTACATGCTACGCTCATGATGCGCTCGGGGCTGTTTGTCTAGCTTCACATGTACCAAACTCGGTATTACGCGAAGCGAATGGATGACATAGGTAAATGGCACATCCAAACATGATATTCACGCCATGCGGTTCATGTAACAACTTGAGTACATGCCGCACTGATGATGCGCTCACGGCCGTTTCGCTAGCTTCACATTTGCCAAATTTGGTATTACGTGACGCCAATGAATGACGAAGGTATGGAAGTGGTGCAAACATGATAATCGTAAGGTGCGGGTCATGTGAGAACATGACTACATGCCACAGTCAAGGCGCCAATAATCGTACATTTCGTCGTGACGCGGTGCGCGTGCTTGCCGGCGTTCATTACGTCGCGTCATGCCAGCGTTGCCACGCCAGGCGCCGGTCCTGCCATATACTCGCAGGCGCGCGCTGGGGTGCGTTGCATTTATGCATGCGCGTTTCAGTGCTTCAGCGTCCCTCCGTCACAAAAAGAGGGAGGCGCAGTGTTGCCTAGGTAACGCATCGGCATGAAATGCAGCATGTCGTATTTCGCGCCGGTTGCCGTCGGGCTGCGCCGACAAACGCTGGTCGCGCCTGGCTTCAGACTATAGAATGCTCGCGTTTTGCTAACGAAGCGTCGTTGTGCCCAGTGTGCGCGCGCGTCAACGCGACATTGCAGTATATTGGGCCCTTCATGATGTGCTCGCTGTCGTTTTGCAATCACCACATATACCAAATTTTGTGTTGCGTGACGTCAATGGATGACGAAATATATGACTGGTGCAAACATAATAATCCTGACACACGTGTCATGTAAGAACATGACAACATACCATGCTCATAGTGTGCTCGCGGCCGTTTCGCTAGCTTCACATATTCTATATTTGGTATGACGTGACGTGAATAGATGACGCAGGTAAACGACACATCGAAACCGGATAATCATGACATGGAAATCACGCACGGCATCATTCGCCTCCACCTCGTATTGTTGGGCTGATTTTAAAGAGACATATGAACATTTCTCATTTGTGCTTCGCATGTCATCAATTCTCACTGTACGTAAGATCCGCCAATTTTTTTCCTCCTCTGTTTCTGCCCACTCGCGATGCTCATTGTCGTTACTTAGGACCTAGCTCCGAACCACGTAGCCGACCAGAGTGTTTTTTGCTAATAAGCATTATCTGAATACAAGTAATAACTTCCCGTTCAACTACTTGAAGTAACTGTAACGCGTCGTCATAGTGCTAAGGAGACGACACACAAAACGGCTGGAAATAACGAGCACTCGCACGTCGCGCTTGTTTTTGCGTCTGGTGTTCGTTATAGCGTTATTAGCTGCTTGCGGTCTCGCTAGTTTGTAGTATTTGTAAGCGCTATTTGTTAGATGTTGTCGTGAGTCCTTGTGGCGTAGTTGTGTGTCTGTGAGTGAAAAAGTGCCAAGTGGCTCCTAATATTCGATATTTATTAGCACAGCCAGCATGTTTCAGAGCGCTAGAAACCAACTGACCCAGCAGTCTACCTCATGTAACCGGCAAACAACTTCATCGGTAGTACAGCACACATTTTTCAACGATCCTCATCTGCCCATGCATCGATCCTCCGACATAAACACCTCGCAGTCACCTGGCAGCTCACCTCGTGTCGAGCAGGCGACGCCTCCTGCCATTGCTCGACTGACAGCCTGGCTACTCCATTTGTTACAATAAGGGGCTGCGAGATCGCGCCCCTTTGGTTTACATTAACGATGCAGTGACTCTGCAGGCGCAGCTGTCGCGTTGCCCGAGCGCCTTCTTTGACAGGCCAAAGGTCCGGGCCAGCAGTCAGGCCCGATACGTGGACACCTTGCGATGCAATCCCCTCGGGAAGGAAGACATACGAGCGGAGGGGAGGCTTGCGCTGCCGGCCAGCGATATGTGCTGCTGCATCGGCCGAGTGCCTGCCGTACGTGAGCGCGCACTTTGAGGCTCGTGTCGGCTGGTTCGATCGCTCTTCGCTGGACGACCGCGCTCTGATCAGAGGGTCTCGTGTACCTAGCAGGGCGCGAAGGATATGCACTGCTTTGCGCGACTACAGCGGGTGATCTGCCTTCTTTCCACAACGATTCACGTACAGCGTACAGAAAAGGGGCTGCGTGTGCGAGTATATGGATGTTGAGAGCTTGAGTTTCACCAGCAACGACGATGAAGAAACCCGACATACCTATGTCCTAGGCCACTGAACTTGCAGAGCAGCACAGTAATTGAGCGGCTCTCACTCGACATGACTCGTCGTGTAGCAATGCTCAGAACCCATGTCGTTTCATGTCTTTCTAAGAGCTTCAGAAAAAGAACTTAGTAGGGACACTCTAAGTGAAGAATATGTTGAAGTTCTTGAGTAGACATGGTCAACAGAGTAAATGTATTCGAGAAATAAATCGCGCTGTGCTGCCCTTGTTATTTTATTACCTAAGTTTAGAAGCAGCGGCACACGATATCTTTAATTTTTTTTTGTTGTGACTTCGGTACATCTGCGTGTACTCTAGTAGAACATGTGGCTGAGTAATTATAGCTACCTGGCCTACCACATAAAAAAACATCGTATTTTTCGAATAGTCACTATATATGTGCTCTCAAAGATCAAAGTAAGCTTCACAAATATGGAATACGTGGCCACTACTAATGAGCGGCTCCTAACTGGATATGGTTCAAGAGGTTATGTACTATCAATCAAATCAGCAAGCAAAAGAACAGTTCAAACTTACAACGTATTTGCCACCTATCTAAACGGGAGAACGACATTGATTTACGGCATAGTGATCATATAAGCATGATTTAGATTGAAATATACAGTTTACTTTGAATAAAATTTAGAAAAATAAGAAGCCTATACACGAGTCCTCGTCGTCTCATTTTACTGTCTTTGAGTTTGTCCAGACATTATGTAGTGATGCGTTATTCGAACTTTGTCGTTAAGACACCGCGTACCCCTATATGGCTTGACGTATGTCGATACTACTCGATTTAGTTCTCGCCTGTGATGTTGCGACCCACGCGTTAACAAAATTTGGCTCTTGCTAACTCATCAGTTACTACTGTCTTATGCTGTCATTCCTTAGCGCTGCAAATGAGTAAACTTGCACGTTGATGTGCGATATCAGCGGACCATTGCATGAACATGGCGCCTACAACGTGAGAACAATAGAATATCGGTAATTTTACGTCCGAAAACCAAGAGATGATTAGATACTACTGTCTTATGCAGTCATTCCTTACCGCTTCAAATGAGTAAACTTGCACTATTATGTGCGATATCAGCTGACCATTGCATGAACATGGCGCCTACAACGTGAGAACAATAGAATATCTGTGGTTTTACGTCCGAAAACCAAGAGATGATTAGAAAAGTGCCGTAGCAAAGGGCTACGGAAGTTTTGACCATTTGGTGTTTTAACGTGTCCTAGCATCACACAGGCCTCGGCCATTGCGCCGTTGCTGAGATGGAACCTACGACCTTCGGGTCAGCAGCCGAGTACCGTAGCCGCCGTTCCACCGCGGCGGACGACTACGCTGTGTTGGAGTGGTTCGCGGACAAACTTTGACCACGAATGCAGCTGGTCACGTCTTTGCCGCCATCGCAGCAGCGAAAAAAAAGGAAGGAGGTGGGGGGGGGGGGTGAGAATACAGTGCATAAATAACGTTGCTTTGCAGTAGGAGAGATGAACTACATTTACGATGCTTGTGCGGCTGCCTGATTTTGCCCTCTGTGGCCTTGCCTGATGTGGGAGTTCTGGCAAATCTAGCATGGTGTCATGTGTGTCACGCAAATATAGATGCGGCAGGCGCGACTAGGTTGCCAGTTTCATTATTTCAGCGTAAATACCAATTACATAGTAAGCTACGCTTCGAAATAGCCGTAACTAAGGGTTATTCTCTTTGTTACGAACACTCATTAGGTTCTAAATACGTGCGTAGATGTTCAAGTTACTCTTTGTGAAGTGCTGAACATGCTCTTATACAAGGACAATGAGCAATAACATCGTAATGACTTTTTAGGGAAATTCTAGCTCCTTTTTGTTGTTTACACCACCGCACATTGTATTGAATTAGGCGGGGATGCTCAGCTCTTTTTTCGGTGGCCTTATCGCACGAGCTGCAGAAAAAAAGTAATTATCAGATTCTTTCTTTCTTTACGCGTTAATATAGAAATTTTGAGAATGGATTTTGGTGCCACCATATTTAGTTGTTGCCTTGCCGTTTGGTATCTTTCATCACTAAACAAACAGGGATTGGTTGACCCATTCGCTTGAAAACTGCTGCATTTGACGTTTCATGACCCCATAAAATTTTTCGCGACAAAAAAAAAGAAAACACTGGTTTAATGAGAACGCTTTTTGCGTAAGATCGTCTATGGGCGACGCTGCAGTTCTACGCATTTGTGTCAACGTTTTCTGAACTGACCGTGAGCAGCGGTTGCCATTAGCAGTGTGCGCAAAGCGCTGCCGCCTCGCGAAAACTGCATTGCGAGCGAGTCACCGCGCGACACGACCAGTCTTCGATGCCACGCCTCGTCGCCGGCGGGACGGACGAGCCGTAGCGGGGTGGCGGCAGGCACTAAGAAATGTCGAAGAAAAGGCCCGGTAGTATGGAGAGATGCACAGGGGCCTCCTTATCGGTGTTCGGGCGTCTCCAGGCGATGAGTAATGGTCGAACCGGGACCTAGCAGACTTCCGGAGGCCCCGGGACTCCATCTCGGCCGACGGCTGATAAAGGCTGTCTCTTTTTTCGGGACATCGCTCGAGACCCTTTGTTATCCTACAGTTAGGCTGCGCCGGTGGAGCACAACTATCTCATTTTTCTGCGGATGGAAAGAGGTACATGTGTCAAAGCCTCCGGCCGATTGCGCCTTTGAATCTGCCCTGTGCTGCCCCTTCGGACACGCGCTGTGCCATCGTGCCGGCGCGAACCAAAGTCGTGTACGGACACCGTGAGAACGATTTAGGAAAAGGCGAATATTTCTGAATCCCAACTCGCTTGAACGCGTCATTTTGGCGAGATAGGAAAGTGAATATACTGGCAGGCCAGAGTGGTTTACCCTGATGGCCGTAAAGGCGCCTCAGACAATCTTTTTCATTCCATATGTCCCTTTCTTTTTTTTTTCCTTTTGGGTGTTGAAATCTTGTGACTCGGTGAAATGTAAAAAATAAGTGAAAAATTCATTGCGTGGCTTGTAGACAAAGAGCAAAGCTAAGCCACGCAAGACCACATTATGTTCTAAAGTAGGGGAAATCTGCTTTCAGTTTGTGAGGTGTTCTTATTGCTTTCGATTGTAGTTTCTTGTCTACTTGCAGTGATAATTAGGAATGGAACTGCAAATAATTTTATTCACAGGAGCTTTACGTGATTGTACTGGGAAATATTGCAACGTGAACCTGCTCGTGCATAATTGCAACACATGGCACGCCACCAGATGAAGACATGTTCGTCAGTTTGTGTCTGCACAGTTTTGAACTTAGGGACGATGCTGTCGTGTTGATGCTTCATAAGACGTACTATAATGCACAAATTACTGTTATAAGACAAGTCATCATTATAAATTGCAACAATGACTAGAATATTTTTTCAAATAGTAAAGAGGGAATGAGGGATTGGAGGATTGGATTAGCAGACAAGAAAAACAAGCCTCCTCGAGACCACTCTGTTATCCTTCCTTCACAAGCGTGCAAATATTCATAAAGAGACAACAATCGGTTTTTGCTGTTTCTTATTTGTACGCACTTTTCTTGCCGAATTCATAGGAGGAAATTCAGTACATCATCACAAAAAGACAACAGCCATGCTTATTACCACGTTGCTGACACAGCTGAAGAAGAACGACGAATGATCGAAGAAGACAACAATAAGACATTCGAGAAAATAGTCTAACAAGGGATTTCAAAGCTATTTGTTGCTTAGCAGTTTGATGGTAGAGACAAGTTCTTTTATACAGCAAGGCACTACTCGTTTTATGTCTGATCCCCCATGGAGGGTTTCGTCAGGGTAGAAGAGCAATCAATCGATCAATCAACCTCTGCCGCTTCTCCGCCAGGCAAGCTCTGGTCAACCTCACTTTCTAATAATAATTTGCCCATTGTAGTTTTCTAGCACAGTATTCTGAGCAACGTTCTGGTGGATCTGGTCCCAACAAATAGAAATCCCATTCAAATAAAAAATTGGCAGATTCCCCATACAGTGGGAATTGATTATATGCGAACAATGAATGAGGAAGGTTGATATGTCACTTTAAAATCACCACAACGTTACGAGACGCATGGATGTAGTGCACAGTAAACACAAGTGCAAATGTTATGCGCACTCTGGTATCTGAATAAGATGCGAGTATGCTGTTTATAGTCGCGTGACGACGGCACCACTAAAGTTCGCAATACCAGCCCTAGCAGTAGTAAGCTTGTAAATTATGCTGTACATGTCTTCCATGTCATTGTTATTATGTTTGCGTCTGACGTACGGGTTCGTCACCCATTGACGTCACGTAACACCAAATTTGGTATATGTGAAACTAGAGAAATGGCCGTGAGTGCACTATGAGCGTAGCATGTAGTCAGTACATGACATGATACGCATGTCATCATTGTCAGTTAGGACGTGTCATTTCCTTCGTCGTCCGTTCTTGTTACGTAATAACAAATTTTGATATATGTGAAGTGAGCGAAACCACCGCAAGCGCATTATGAGCGTGGCATATAGTCATGTTCCTACATGACACGCATGTTATGATTATTGAGTTTCCACCAGTCATCCATTCCGATCACATAACAGCATATTTAGCATACATAAAACTAGCGAAACGAACGCGAGTGCATCATGAGCGTGGCATATAGTCATATTCTTACATTACATGCATGCCATGATTATTACGTTTGCACCAGTCGTATACCTTCATCTTCCATTCACGTCACGTAATACCTAAATTGGTGTAAATGAAGCTAGCGAAACGACCGCGAGCGCATTATGAGCGTGGCATGTAGTCATGTCCTTACGTGACACGCATGCCATGATTATCATGTTTGTACGTGTCATTTACCTCCGTCGTCCGTTCGCATCACGTAATACAAAATTTGCTATATGTGAAGCTAGCGAAACGGTCACGGGCACATCATTAGGGTAGCATGCAGTCATGTTTTACATGACACGCATGTCATGATTATCAAGTTTGGACGTGTCAATTACCTTCGTCGTCCATTCGCGCCACGTATTACCAAATGTATATGTGAAGCAAGCGAAACGGCCGCGAGCGCTTCATGAGTGTAGCATGTAGTCATGTTTTGCATGACACACATGTCATAATTAACATGTTTGGCGGTGTCATATACCTTCGTTTTCCATTCACGTCACGTAATACCAAATTTGGTATAGGTGAAGCTAACGAAATGATCGTGAGCGCACCATAAGCGTATCGTGTGTAGTCATCATGGCTTACTTGACATGCATGTCATAATGTCCACGTTAGGGGCTGCCACTTATGTTTGCCATTGCTGTGATGGCATGCCATACCGGTTTTCAATATATCATGTGAACGAACTTTGACTATGGCAAGAGAAGCAAGACCATCACATATAAATCATGACATTCCTGACATACACGTCATGATTTTCATGTAGACTATAGCCACTTATGCTCAGTCGTGTTATATCATAAATGTTTTGGTATAGATCCCATCATTGAAAAGACCTGGAGAGCTAAACGTTGTAGGTGGCTAGATAGATAGATAGACAGATAAGCTCAAAGTCACCAAATTTCGCTAAAAAATGCTTTGCATTTGAAACTCAAAGGGCACCCAGGAGGAGCTCTAGAAGGCGACCGAACACTTTCAACGGATCACCGAGGTGCGACAGTTTGGTCGTGGAGGTACTCTGTGTTGCTCACTCAATCAGGCATGCCTTTCATATCTGATAACGTGCCCCGCCACAGTGGTCTAGTGGCTAAGGTACTGGGCTGCTGACCCGCAGGTCGCGGAATCGAATCCCGACAGCTGTGGTTGCATTTTCGATGGAGGTGGAAATGCTGCCAGCCCGTGTGCTCATATTGGATGCACGTTAAAGAACCCAAGGTGCATGGTCGAAATTTCTGGAGCAGTTTACTACGGTGTCTCTCATAATCATGTGATGGTTTTTGGATGTTAAACCCAACATACAAACATCAATCATGCCTGATAATGTGCACTTCGTTCACGTCTTTCCCGGTGAGCTATTTTGTTCACTTTGCCTGTGTGAAAGGTTTTGTTCGTGGGGTGGACTCGAACCTGTCTCCGCCTATAATTCTAGAGATGTTTTTTTTTTGTGGCAGGCTTGGTTGTAGAGTTCCGTTGCTCACTTGGCGTCGACAGCCGATAGATCCCGACAAAGTCAATGATAGTTACCTTTGCTGGTATTACTAGGCCAACAGAAATCAAAGCGTGGCCGCTGGCATATCGGGTCGAAGCTCTGTCTCGTCGTACACTGCAGTGCCATAAATTCTGGCGTTGAGAACACAGCATAAAGGGTTGCATATCAGTATTGCGGTGTCTAATGTGTGCAGTACAACACCACGCTGATGAATGTGTAACTAAGGAAAGATCTTGTCATCTGTGCGGTGGCTCTCACTCAGATGATGATGGTAGCTTCCCTGCGAGAGCTCAGGAGATTCAAGTACTGGAAATATTTGAAAGAAATTCTAGATATGAAGCTTGAATTGCCATCACAGAGCGATCTCGTTGGTACGCTAGGGCTGCGAACCGTTTTAATAATGTCACAGATTTGTCACTTTGAGAAATGATAGCCTCGACTGTTGTTCACAGATTTTCCGGTTCGTAAATTTTCTGTAGACGTCGGGTGGTGGCTTATCGATGGAGGTACGCTCTGCGGTCTCGAAGTGCTTCACCCCTCACGAAACTGCCCCGCCGCGGTGGTCTAGTGACTAAGGTACTCGGCTGCTGACCCGTAGGTCGCGGGTTCGATTCCCGGCTGCGGCGGCTGCATTTCCGATGGAGGCGGAAATGTTGGAGGCCCGTGTACTCAGATTTGGGTGCACGCTAAAGGACCCCAGGTGGTCGAAATTTCCGGAGCCCTCCACTATGGCGTCTCTCATAATCAAATAGTGGTTTTGGGACGTTAAACCCCACAAATCAATCAATCTTTTGGGACGTTAAACCCCACATATCAATCAAATCAATCAATCAACTTCTCATGAAACTGCAATTTATCCCACGATGCTTAGCTGTGATAAGGACACTCACAAGCGTTGTCGGCGTTCGCCGCATTTGTTTCCTTATACATGCACGGCGCTGAAAGTACAAAATGTAACAAGTTTTGACCATTGGGCGAGTTTGTTCGTCCTACTTGAAGTGGTATAGCGCATTCCAGTTAATAAAAAAACGGCCGAGCAGGCCGGCACAAGAGGGAACAGCGCTGCAACAGGATAGCGCTATGGCCTCTCTCGTCGGTCTGTGTAGCCATTTCTTCTTTACCGTAATGCGCTATACCAGTTAAAGTACGAAATCTCAGCCGTAATGCACGAACATTTCCAAAGACGTGATCGTGCCATTCAAGCTCGACGACTAGCATCGATTTCTCCAACACCTCAAAGAAGATATGCATGCAGACTTGGAGTAACGAATACGTCGCTAAATCAAGGACTGTAAGCTGCGTTCATTTCAGCCCGCAGGTGAACCTGACCAGAGGCGAACGGCAGGGCACCATGGCAGACTCGTCAAGAGGTGCGACAGGCATTGTTGACGGCGTTCGTACTAAAGAGCGATGCCTTCTCTTGATCGTTCTCTTTTCCTCTTTCCGCTATTTTGCCCTGGTCCGGTAACGAGCGTCGTCGCCTGACGGCTTCCCCGATCAGTACTTACCACCCACCCTCGGGCAACGCGACGCGATGCCTTGTTATGCAAATGAGGTGCTAGAGCGCAAGATTAGGGCTTGCGCGTTCATCTACCCATCCATCTCTTCACAACATTGCAACTCCACGGCTTCCCGCAGCGAAGTGATATTTTGCGCGGAACATTGTCGCAGTCCAGCGATGGCTGCGGTTAATGTGTGGGAGCTACGAGTGGAGGCTTTGTCGCCACCTGCGGCTTTGGGTATCAGAGGCAAGGTTTGCAAGTTGCTCTGGTAATCGGGAACGTTCTCTTAATCGCCTAAGCCAAGGAGGTACGTAATCCAAGGTGCTCAACGAGAGCTCCTAAAGCCACAGCCGAACAGTGAAGCGAGCGTTTTCCGACTTATTGCAAGAGGATTTGCAGGACGAGAGTTGGCTTAACGTACGAAATTCTTGGAGCACTTGCGTATGTTCGCTAAGAAACAGTACGTTTTCCTTTATCCATTTTTCTACATTGATGGCATACAGATGTGTGAATGCTGGCAACTTGAGAGGCCTTTGGCGTCGTGCGAATGAACCGACGTTATTAACAACCTAGTTCGCCCTATTAATACAGCAACATACTTATATGCACAAGGAGACGACCGCCGTGCCATCTCAAAGGCAACAACT